>VZSC01007198.1:653484-664570 GCA_013398225.1 Steatornis caripensis | reverse complement strand
GGGGGGGGGGGGGGGGGGGGGGGGGGGGGGGGGGGGGGGGGGGGGGGGGGGGGGGGGGGGGGGGGGGGAATGGGAGCGAGTGCGTTTCTCTCGCCCGCACGACGCCCGTCAGCTTTTGTGTGCGTTGAGCTGCAACCTCGTGGCTTGCTTTGTTGTCGGAGCGCGTTTCACCCCCGTGTCAAAGTGTGTCAACTCCAAGGCCCCCCTCCGCAGCGCTGGCGCCCCTCCAGCGCCGCGCCCCCGCCGGCCCCGCGGGCCCAGCCCGCCGCAGGACGAGCAGGCTTTCCCTCCCCGGCAGCATATGCAGAGAGGTAATTAAAACTGTTTAGGTGGTTTTGTTGTTGTTGTTTGCTGCTGCTGCTGCTGCTGCTGCTTTCCGAGGCTCGACAGCATAAACGCAACTTCTGCTCAATTAAGCTGCGGGATAAAAATAAANGGGGGGGGGGGGGGGGGGGGGGGGGGGGGGGGGGGGGGGGGGGGGGGGGGGGGGGGGGGGGGGGGGGGAATGGGAGCGAGTGCGTTTCTCTCGCCCGCACGACGCCCGTCAGCTTTTGTGTGCGTTGAGCTGCAACCTCGTGGCTTGCTTTGTTGTCGGAGCGCGTTTCACCCCCGTGTCAAAGTGTGTCAACTCCAAGGCCCCCCTCCGCAGCGCTGGCGCCCCTCCAGCGCCGCGCCCCCGCCGGCCCCGCGGGCCCAGCCCGCCGCAGGACGAGCAGGCTTTCACTCCCCGGCAGCATATGCAGAGAGGTAATTAAAACTGTTTAGGTGGTTTTGTTGTTGTTGTTTGCTGCTGCTGCTGCTGCTGCTGCTTTCCGAGGCTCGACAGCATAAACGCAACTTCTGCTCAATTAAGCTGCGGGATAAAAATAAAATAAAAGAAGGGCTTCCGGCGGTTCTTTATTTCTGCACGTTAAAGCTGGAGCCTGAGATTTACAGGCACCCCGCCCCCCCTCCCCCCGAAGGAAACCTTCAAATAAAGATGTCTCCAGCTGAAATGACCGTTATTATCCACACGCAGGCACATATATATATATAAAATGCATATATACACACGCGCACGTACCTATATATAAACCCCAAATCTGTTTGTGCCTCTTCCTGCTAACGCTAAGGGTACGTTCCTCCCCATTACAACAGCATTTGCACATTTATAGGAGGAATAAAGAAAAAAAAAAAGATGCCTGATGCGCGCGGAGGAGCCTTTCCCCTGCCATCCAGAGAAAGAAGAACTAAAAGGATTATAAAAGTTCAGATTAAAATGATATAAAATCTAGCATTTGGCTCCAACACTAGTGCCTTGGTCCTCTGTAGCTAATCTGTATGCACTCTGTGACCTCCTCGCAGCGAACCCTGCTAAATATATTATTCCCACGGGGGCTTTCACTGCTGCTTGGTGTCAGAAATCAATATGTATGAGGCGCGTGGATGGGAATTTCTAATAGATCTGCCTGGCCCTGTGCTGCTTTTCAATATCTGCCTTGGACTATTAGTGCCGGCTCGGTGCCTGTGAAATAACCGAGATAATCTTTTAAGGTGCACTGTTAAGGTGGAACCTAAATGTTGCCGTTTCAATTAAAACAAAAATACATATATATATATAGTCATAAATCAGCCTGCACTGTGCGTAACCTTGTGTGTAGCTCGATTATAAACAATGATGGGGATTAAAGTATTAGGGCGAGTATGCTAATGTCTACATTTTTGAGGAAGAGCTTAGTTCCTTTCTTATTTTTTTATTAACGGAAAATTGCAGAGATTCACGGAGTGGGGAGAATTAAAAGTGGAGGGAGCGAGGGATGACACATTGTCTGTGCAAGCGCCTCCATGCCGGCAGAGCGGTGGAGGTGAAAGAGCGAGATCGCTATATTACTGCAGATAACGCACCCATTTTACCTGAGACACCAGACCGCGGTTCTGCAACGCTCTCCATTTTAGACTGGTTTGTGCACACTGAAATTATTGCCCGAGTGATCCCAAGTGGTATTATTATTATTGAGAGTGGGGAGAGGCTTTTTTGTTGTTGTTATTGCATAATTACCCCAGTTCATCCTCTACCCTTCCTGTTCTGGCATTGCTGAAGGTGGGCAGGAGAGCGCAGGTTGATGGGTGTTCCCTGCCCCCCACCGCGCAGACCCCCTCATCCAGGGCAGCGTGTCCCCCCCATGCAGGCAGGCAGGCAGGCAGCCGAGCGAGGCTCAGGTTTGAGAGCTGGCTGTGGAGAAGGCTGCGTCCTGCTCTTTCATTCTCCTTCTCACTCTTTGTTTTCAGTTGAATGCACAGAGGAAGCTGTCTCAGCTCAGTGCACAGAGGTGCAGCGTATAAAAGCAATAACTTGCTAAAGGACCTCTCGCTCTCCCTTTTTTTTTTTTCCTTTTTTATTAGGGGAAATGTAATCGCTAATCCATGCATACGCTCCTCCGGCTTTGCAGGTGGCCAGGCTTGAGTTCAGCTCTGTGCTGGAGATGACAAGTGGAGAGTCACCGCCCCAGAGGATCCGTTTTAGCCACAGTTAGCTCTGCTGCCCTTGCGAGGTTGTCACCCTACCAGAGGTTGAAGAGCTGGCACGCAGCCCTGGTATTTTTCTTTTCCCCGGCTCTCCTCCCTGTACACTTCACTTAGCACAGCCCAATCCACCTGACAACTCTCCAAAATGCCCTCGACTGCTTGTCTGCCCTGAGCTGGAAGCAGGGGGTGGGGGGCAGCAGCCCACGATTAAGGACGTGGGTCTGGGGAGAAGCATAGGCAGAAATCTCTAACCTAGGAGCACTCACACAGTGTCAGGCCTGTCCATCAGGATAAAAGCAAAAGGCTCCAGAAGGAGGTTTTGCCCAGCTGAATTTCACGACAACGCCCTGAAACGTGTAGAAGATGGAGTGGGATCTGTTTGGTTCTGTTTTCCGTAAAAACGGCGCTTTTCTCCGCAGATGCCATGACCCTGCAGGATGCAGCCCCACTCCCAGAAACAAAACCCCATTCGTGTTACGTGAAAAATATGAACGTGGCTTTTCAGACACTTGTTTGGGTCCTCTTCAGCTGCCCTCTTTCTGGTTAAGCATTAGCATGGTACACAGCCATAAAACGCAAAAAAAAAACCACCTCTGCGTGGTTTTGGGGGTTTTGTTTTGTTGGTTTGGTTTTTTTTCTTATGTTCTTCTGTAAATAAAGCCACGAATCTCTCCGGTCCCTGAAAAATTTCACCTGAATATACTTCTGTCCCGCACAATGTATATAAATAGATCAGAGCTGCAAAGCTCGATTCTAGATTTAAAAACCCACCTGCAAAGACTGCATGTTGCCAGCAGCTCCTCTGGAAAACAGGAGTGGGCAGGCAAGGCAGAGATGTGTGCAGGTCCCAGCACTCCTGCCATAGGTCCCGTGCCAGTGCGGATGCGATGCCGCTGACGGCCACAAGAACTAAATTCCAGGCGTGTAGTTTGGATTAGCTATCCCCTGCATCTGGAAAAATGCAAATGTTTATAAAGGGCTCCACCACCGCCGGCGGTTTTACCCCGGATGCTGAGAGCCAGCATGCTTGCCGCCTCAGCTCCTCGCAGTATTTATAATACAAACACTTCTAATCTAACGCATGCAATTCCCAACAGTTTAATAGGGCTGAAGTTCCCTTCCCGCCTTCCCTTTCTCAACCCATCAATTAGGTAGGTATATGTGAAAACAAACAACCTATGTGTTTTCTGCATCTCTAAGGAGGTGTAATGGTGCAAAGTGCTGGTTATAAGCATTTACTGATGGGAAAAGAAGAGCTGAGTGGGTCTTTGTAAACTGCAGGCTTGGGTTTTCCACGAATGCTGAAAAAGAGCAGCTTCCAGCAGCACAGGCAGGGCCAGAGAAGGAAAGGGCAAGGGAAGGGCTTGCATGCGTGCCGCAGCCTTGCGGAGTGGCCACAGTGCCGCTGCAGTGGGAGAAGTGGGAATGAAACCCAGGACCTAACCCTGACCCCCTGGATGGGGCAGGCACCGGGCTGCAGCCCAGCACGATTCACCTCCCTGGGTATGGAAGTCCCTCACCTGTGTTTTTCTGATCTGTTTAGTCTCCTGTCTTTACCTCTGCTTACAGCAGCAGAGCAGGTCATGGGAGTCCCTTATGGCCCGCAGCTGACGGTCACTTTTAGTTCGCATTACTTCAGTCCATGTCGACCACCAGATCTCCACTACTCAAACTGACCTGTGTTCGTATTTAAACAAAGAGATTTTTTTAAAAATCCATTTTTAAAATCCATACTCGCACCTGTATTTCAGAGAGGATGCACACCTTCCGTTCTCAAAGAGGCCTCCAAAGCAGTGAAAACCCACATGGGGCACCATCAAACTAGAGAACACCACATGACGCATTCCTTGGTCTTCCAAGTAACTCTTGTGCCACAAAGGTGTAAAATCAAGCGTGTACATGTAAAAATGGCATGTAAGCCATTACTGGCAAAACCACTTGAGCTGTTATGGGGAGCAGCCTGCAGAGGGTGAACCAGCCACTCTTCATGCTTGCCACCGTCCCACGCTGTGTCCATGCCATTGCGGCACCCGGCAAACGCCTGCCTAGGCAGAGCGCTGCTTTGTCTGACCTTTTGCCATGGCCTCTGCCTTATTGCCTCACAGACCAAATTTGCAAAGATGCGATTTGACAAGAGGTGTCACGTCCCTTCCATCCTAAAGGCAAATAAATGTCCCTTTCGATCAAGGCTGTCACCCGCCGCTCATTGCTGAGCGACACCCCAGCCCAGCAAATTACTCCTACCCCAGTTCCTGCCAGCATCTGAAATACAGTTGACTTGGGAGATGCTGCTGGATAAGGCAGAACCAGAGGAAAGCCCAGCCTACAGGTCCACCCTGCAACATTCACGTGCAACGTAGATACCATCGGCACTTGAACAGAAAAATCACGTTTCCAGTAAGCAAGACCTTTTTGAAGGTGGGCATCATACAGCCACATTGTTAGGGGAAACACAGTCAAATCGACTTCCTAGAAACTGGATGGTGGCTGTAAGGGAAGACACACTGATGTCTGGGACCAGCCCACTCAAGTGTTCTCTCTCTGTGCTGCTCAGCACAGGTTGAGGTTCAACATCGGGAGGGGTTGGTGGCCCCTTCCCCTGCACGCGTGGGCACAGGCACGCTGCTGCCCGCAGCCCCGTCAGCAATGGCAGTGGCCGGTGCCTCAAGGAACTGGGAAGGGAGTGGGAGAGGGATGCTGCTTTGCGATAGCAGCCCGTGCAAAGATAGCAGCACTTACTTGGATTGATATATGGGCAATTAAGATGGAAGTCAAGCCCCATGTGGGAGGCAGCCACCACCCAGGAGTAGCCCTTGTTTATTCCTGCACAGCTTTGGTTGCACGCTCTGGGGAAATAGGCTGCCACTGCCTGATGGAGGCTGAGGTCGTCTTTCCCACTCTGCCCCAGGGACTCCCCACCACGCCACTTGGACACCACTGCAGCTCCTCAAATTCCTCCTCTGGTGCCCTACCTAGGTGCTGCATACACCTCTATGGGCCAAGTAAGAGTCAAAGTAAAAACAGGCTTGAAAGCTGGTTGTGATAGGCATCCATGAGAGCAGAAACAAAGCAAAAATGTCACCAAAACCTGAATTGCAGAGCCCAGAGCAGCACCATACAGCACAGAGCCTCAGAGCCAGCACAGGCGTTATGTCACGCCGTGGCTCTCCCGTGCCAGTCCCGTGGTTGCAGCTGGGCATCCCAGCAGGGCCTTTCCTGGAGATGTGGCCATATCCCTTAGACCCCGCCGGGCTCCTCAGCCACCAGCAAGGGCTATGAGGAGCAACTTCTCCTCTCAAGGGGCCAGGAAGAGGCAGGCACTGGGCTGGGATGGCTGGGACAAGGGAGGAGAGCCCAGCTGGGCCTGCAGGCAGGGCCAGGAGCCCAGGTGCACCTGCAGAGGCACGGCCATGCACCCAGCACCCCTCGCTCCCCTCCTCCATACACACTCAGGCAGTGCTTGTCAAGCTTTTTTGCTCTCCTATTTCCTCTCCTTGCAGCGCTACCATCCTCCTCTGATGAAGGGATGGGGGACTGACTGACAGCACATTTCCCAGCAGGGCAAGTGCTGCTTGCATGTAAGCTCAGAGATCTTTTAGTACCCGGTTTCCCACTGAAGCTGCTGTGCCTTTACTTGTGGGGGCACATGTTNCGGCTGCCACTGCCTGATGGAGGCTGAGGTCGTCTTTCCCACTCTGCCCCAGGGACTCCCCACCACGCCACTTGGACACCACTGCAGCTCCTCAAATTCCTCCTCTGGTGCCCTACCTAGGTGCTGCATACACCTCTATGGGCCAAGTAAGAGTCAAAGTAAAAACAGGCTTGAAAGCTGGTTGTGATAGGCATCCATGAGAGCAGAAACAAAGCAAAAATGTCACCAAAACCTGAATTGCAGAGCCCAGAGCAGCACCATACAGCACAGAGCCTCAGAGCCAGCACAGGCGTTATGTCACGCCGTGGCTCTCCCGTGCCAGTCCCGTGGTTGCAGCTGGGCATCCCAGCAGGGCCTTTCCTGGAGATGTGGCCATATCCCTTAGACCCCGCCGGGCTCCTCAGCCACCAGCAAGGGCTATGAGGAGCAACTTCTCCTCTCAAGGGGCCAGGAAGAGGCAGGCACTGGGCTGGGATGGCTGGGACAAGGGAGGAGAGCCCAGCTGGGCCTGCAGGCAGGGCCAGGAGCCCAGGTGCACCTGCAGAGGCACGGCCATGCACCCAGCACCCCTCGCTCCCCTCCTCCATACACACTCAGGCAGTGCTTGTCAAGCTTTTTTGCTCTCCTATTTCCTCTCCTTGCAGCGCTACCATCCTCCTCTGATGAAGGGATGGGGGACTGACTGACAGCACATTTCCCAGCAGGGCAAGCGCTGCTTGCATGTAAGCTCAGAGATCTTTTAGTACCCGGTTTCCCACTGAAGCTGCTGTGCCTTTACTTGTGGGGGCACATGTTTTTAGCAGCATTTCAGCACTCCTTCCCTGGCTAAAGCATCCTCACCAAAAGCTGTCCTTCACTACCACAGCCCTGCTGGACACCCCGGCAGTGCTCGTGATCCTGACCCGAAGCTGGGCTCCCCGCTAAAAACCTCCTGGGAGCAGTTCTCCCACGGGGCAGAGCCAACCCCCAGTAAAGGACAGCAGAAACCACAGGCGCTGCTGGGCTGGGCTCCCCCCGCTCCTGGGCCTCTCGGGAGGCAAAGCAATTCATCTTAGCCCTTCTCAGCAAATCGCTCCTGCGACCACACAACGCGAGCCGGCCATTCAGGCTGAACCCTGGCCATGTATTATCCAGGCGACGAATCCCGCAGAGCCCTGGCAGCTCACCCCGGCTCCCACAGCTTGCCCTGCCTCCCAGAAAGTATCTCCCACGAGCTGTTACCGCAGCAAAGGTGAGGCTCTGTACTGCGGGGTGAAGGCAGAATTTTTACATCCCCACCGCCTCCCTGCAAAAGTGAGGGGCACAGCTGCTGCAACGCTTGTGTTTACTCCAGTGCAGTCCCAGCTGCTTCAGCAGCAAGCTAGGGGTGTCAGCAGAAACACCCCGGCGGGGAGCTCCCTGCCTTGCTGCAATATTGGTGCATGGGTTTCCAGGGTCAGTGAGGCCAGACCTGATGGGACTGCCCGGCCACACTAACCAAGGCTTAACGTTTTCTTGGTCTTCCCTCTTTTTCTCCTCATAAGGAAATTTTTGTCTTTTTTTGTGCATTTGTTAGGAAAGGTTGGACCAGGTGATCCTTGAGGTCCCTTCCAACCTAGCATTCCATTATTCTATGATTCTATGCAATGGGAGTAATGGGGCCATTTATTGGCAATGGCAGGAGGGGAAGGGGACAAGAGGAAGGGAAGGAGTGAGAACAGAGCCAAATCACACGGCGTATCTTTTAAGAAGCAAGACATAGAGTCAGAATAACAAATCTCATCTCCAGCCCAGCGCTACACTGTTAACACTCTCCCATCCAAACACACAATAAATGCAAATGCTCTGGGGCACCACATCACGCTTGAGTTTGGCAACAGAGACGGTCTTTGGGCTCGGGCTGGCTGGGACGCGGGCACAGAAGCGGCTGCAGGCATACATGTAAGCATGTGCATCAGCACATGCCCACACAGGTATCTCTCTCCCTGCCACTGCTCCTCTGCCTGGAGGTGTCTCCGGCCCTGAGCTCCAGGAGCAGAGAATGCCCATCTGTACAGAACAGGACAGCCCTGTGCTGCCCAGCTTGGCAGCTGCTGCCCTTCCCAAGCAAGCCAGGAGCCGCCACAGCCACGTCCGGTGACCCCATAAGGCAGTCCTCACCGGCACGTTTCAGGCCAGAGGAGCAGCTTCTCCTCTCAGCCCTGCAGGCTGCACCGGGGATACTCAGCTCCTGCAGTTACCGCAGGTGAGGGCAGGTTCACCGACCCCGGTGGCTCTTTCCTGCCTCCTCCCCAGCTCCCAGCAGAGGTTTTGGACAGTCCAGTTAGGGCACAGTCTTGAGCAGCCTGCCACCCAGTTTCCATGACCGTTGGTGGCTCTGGTACCCAGCTCAGCTGCGGTTTGTGGGAATATGGCAGTGGTGGAGTTAGGCACAGACATGCCCCTGGTAGGGTTAGATGGGAAGCAGCTTTGCTCCCGAGGACAGTCCTCTCCAGCGAAAGCGGCAAAAGTACAAGTGGTAATGACAGTGTTTGAGGGAAAGGCACTGGAAAAAGGGAATTCAAGAGATAAACTTCACGTTCTGGGCTAGAAAAAGCAAACAAGAAGCATATGCCATGCAAGTTTCCTATTTCCCACAGATGTAGCCTGCCACTCCCCAGCCACCTCCTCCCTTGTCTGCAGGCAGAAGTGGGGGAAAGAAAGCAACGCTCTGCATTTAGAGTAATCTAAGAAAAATGCCAACCTGCCACGGCCGCCAAGATTGCTTTTGCACAGTTCTGTATTCCAGATCACCCCGCTTCCACGCTTAGAGCCTGCATGAAGGACCAGTGAGGCTTGGCACAGCTCATTGCACCCACTGGGCTGAGCAGAAACACCCGTCCGGCAGCAACCCAGCAGTGCCACCGCCAAATGCAGCATCCCTGGGTGCCGACAGCCACACAAGCTTTGCCTCCTGATTCTGCAGAGTGGCAGGAGCGGACCCCAATTCTGCAGGCACGGTAGTGGCAGCAGAAGGCACTCAAACACGCAAAAATAACTGGGGGGATGAGCAAGAAAAAAAAACTCCTTTTGCTACAACAGGCAGTGGGAACTCCAACACCTAGTTTGTTTAAGCATATGATATTTGAAGGAGCAGTGACAACCCACAAGAGGAAGAACCACCGTGCTGTACATCCCACGTCTCATGCAGATTGCTGCCAAGTCAGTAGGAAGGTGGTACGTTGCAAGGAGAACAACAACTTTAAAATAATAATTAATGAATTATTACTGACAATGGGGGGAAAAAAATTCCAGTCGCTTATACAAATGAAAATTGGCTTCTGGAGTTTCGAGCAGTAATAAATATTTAAACACCTTACTTGTTTTAACATAAAGCAGACGAGAAATGCAGCAACTGTGGTGGGAGCGGCGATGTGTCAGAACAGCAGCACCGAGAGTCACATCAAAACACAGCGGTGACTCGTGCCCAAGCAGCGGGGAGGGGGCCACAGCACACCCCGGCATGGCTCTGCCAGAGCATCACCATCAGCCCCAGGAGGTTTCTTTAAACAACCATCAGGTTTCTCTAAACAATCATCCCAGATATAACCTGCCTCTGCACATAACACGTCAGCACAGGAAGGTGAAGAACTGAGCTGCTGGCTCTTTTCAGGTGAGCCAGAAGCAGAAACCATGGTGAAAGCCCACGTGGCACACATGCTGGGCGAGCATCTCGCCTGCCTGCTCCCCGGGGCATGATTTAGAAACCATGGGGAGCTGTTTGGCTAGGGCAGCTGCTGNTGCACATAACACGTCAGCACAGGAAGGTGAAGAACTGAGCTGCTGGCTCTTTTCAGGTGAGCCAGAAGCAGAAACCATGGTGAAAGCCCACGTGGCACACATGCTGGGCGAGCATCTCGCCTGCCTGCCTGCTCCCCGGGGCATGATTTAGCAACCATGGGGAGCTGTTTGGCTAGGGCAGCTGCTACGCCAGGAGCCACGGCCACCTCCGTGGCTTGTTGAGCAGCCATGCTTCCCATCATACAAGTGGTGTTTTATGCTAAGGGAATGCCTACCCAAAAAGCGTTAAACAGCCTCAGCTGCCTCCAGCCTTGCTGGCAGAGAACCAGCCTGGGTCTCACCATGCAGCGCTGCAGAATTAATGCCCTTCTCGCTCCCTCCTTTACTCCCAGCAGAGCTGGTGGCAACACCTGCAGTTCACATAGCCTAAAGTGCCCGTTACAAGGCCCCGTCTTCAGCAGTTTGTAGCTTTATCCAGACCTTTAATTCTGCAGGCTGAAAACTTCCAGGTGAGGTGTCTGCCTTGAGCTCGGTGTGCTTTCAAAGTCCTAGCAAAAACAACTCAGCTGTTTCCAAGAAAATAAATAGGGAAAAAACTAGCTAGGGCCTGGCTTATTTTAATCTGTTTTGCAGAACCCTCAACTCTAGCAGGTGAAAGTTCAGGAGACACTAGTGATGGATCAAGCACATGTCTTACTGCCCCTTAGGTATCCCCCTAGATTCGGTCAGCACCGGCATTTTGGGGCAGAAGTAGCCTACGTATTCACTGCTACTGTCGCAATCTGCTTTGGATTCCTGCCCTTGCCACGCTTGGGGTGTGAAAAGTTCAGCATCGACTGCTTCAGCCCAACATCCCCCATCGCTTCCCCATTGAAACAGCTGGCACAGGCAGAAGAGCAGCAGCCCCAGCGCACAGCTACCTTCCTACCCTCAACACTTGCTGGGGCACCGCTCTGCACCCTGGGTGCCCTCCCCACCTCGCAGGTGCTCCAGCCTCCAGGAGCTCAGGCCTCTGCGCAGCCGCGGCCCTGCTGCCCTCCTGGGACGTGAACCACGCAGCTGGGGACCCGCTGGCAGGAGCTGCCACCACCACTGCTGCTGCTGCCTTCCTCTAGGGAAGGGGGGAGTTAGAGGAATGAAATACAGGAGAAAGGGGCGGGGGGGGGGGGG
>VZSC01007198.1:624873-651333 GCA_013398225.1 Steatornis caripensis | reverse complement strand
GTGGCCTGGGCCTCCAGCAGTGGCCTGAACGGTCTGAAAAATACAATTTTAATGCATAACGTTTGTGACACGCATCAGATTGACATACGGAAAAGATGCTGACTTCTTTACATCAGAGGACTCTATGAAGCTGCACGCAAGCATCGGGCCAGCCTATTTCTAGCTTTGCTGCCTTTCCGTGCCGAAATGCTATTCCATCCCAACAGTGTCCTTGAAGAGACCACTGAAAGGGTTACCAATTACTGCCAGCTTCCCCATCTATCCAGATGCCTTAAACAGCGAGGACCTAAGAATTCATGTTCCGTTTACTACACTTAACTATCGGCACTTCCAAGCTGTCTGAGTTTCAACTAGCGCTCTAAGAGAGAAAAAAACCTCCACCACCCGCAGAGTAATTTCTGACCAGACTTTTGCCGTGCATCGCAGGTCGGGGAGCGTCGGACCCTGGAGGCACAGGGGGATGCTGGCCCTGGACCTCTGCCTGCTGAGAGGTCGCCTGCCTGCGCGTGCTCCGGCTGTCCCCTGCACCGACGCACAGCCTGCGACGAGCATCGCCCTGCTAGAGCAAGTGAGCCGTACTGGAGGCACATGCTCTGCTTAATTGGTCTCAGCTGGAAGCTGCTCTGTGCATGTCAGCGTGTTTAAGGAAGCAGGTCCACGGCAGAGAAGCCACCAGAGTAACCAATTAAAGAAAAAACCCCAATTTCCCTTCCCCCTCTCTCCCAGCCCTAAACCCTCAAAGTTTGTTTTATTTTAAGAGGAGCGTTTCTCACTGTCAACGAAATCAACTCGCGAATAAGGTTTTGCTATTGGTATTTCCAAGTTTACTACTGATAGCACCTGTGGAGATAGCTACAGAGACCTGGTTAAATCAAGTCAAGGTTTGCAGCTCCATGTCTCCATTTTATTTTTTTTGTCTCAAAGAGAGGAAAGAAGTGACACAAGGGAGCTCTTCATCCAGTTCAAATCCAAGTTTATTAGCCTGTAAAAGCCTGTTTCCACACAGTAATCATAAGAAATGAATGAATGTTTATGGAGCATAGCATAAAAATATACCGAGTCAGCCATAGGTTGGAGTTTATGATTGCTCACAAAAATTAATCAGCAGATCACATGGCACGGCATCAAAAAGGCAAATCAGTCCTAGGAATGCAAACAATCAGGATAAAAAGGCAAAACAAGTAAGAGCAGTGTATCAGAAAGCAATAATTAGTTCACAGTTCCTAATGTGGGTGACAGATTTCTTTAGATCAGGTTATTTACCCACTAATTCTCCAAAAACGGGTTTACAGTGAATTGTTATAATTTTGCATTCACCAGTACATTATCAGTCAACATATCAGCTGGTCAAATTCACTATCAATCTCTAGGTATGACTATTAAAATGTAGGCACATAAGAGACAAAGTATCCTCAACGGTTCAGCTACTTCTCCTAAAGCCTGGTGGCCTCAGACACTCACAGCTAGAAATCAGAAGCTAATGCAAGACACAAGGGCCGAGACATTTCAGTCACTGCCTGGATGCGTAGACCTTCTCTCCTCTTAAAAACCCTCCACTGTGCTGTCTGCTCATCAGATCTGGGGAGGTTCACCTCTCACCTGGGCATAGCAAACCTGATCCAAACTTGCACGTATGTGGGAGGGGAAGGGGTGTTGGGCATCTGGCACAAACTCATGTGTGTCTTGTATGTACCAGGGAGGCGGCGGTGGGAACGTCCCCCACCGGGTCTTGTTTGATTTGGTGTTGAACTTCTATCGGTTTATGTCCGATTGCCAATCTGAGGCATGAACTTTGCTCACAAGCTACATCCGATGCAGAGAGCACTCAAGTTAGGAGATTTGGGCAAGCATCAGGGGTTTCTGACCTCGGCTAACTCCTCTCTCTCTCTTTCCAAAGGAAAATGTCTAGCCAAAAAGAGATGTATTTCTTCTGATGTTTTGGTTTTTCCTGAAGAAGTACAGACGGCTAGTGTTATTTACTCTGTAAAGAGAGCAGATTTAAAGGAGTAAGGGAAGAAAGGTGTTTTCTTCTCAGATGTAGAATGCTTATACGCATCGTGTATCAAGCTGGGGAGAACCCCACCGAGTAATTAAGCCGAGCTCTGACTGACATCACGACACCTGCAGGTCCTCCTACAACCATTCTGCTGAATTATTTTCTAGCAAAGATCCTTGACTCTGCAAGTCAAGGGGCCTTATACAGGCCAAGGAACACACTGTTACAGCACCTTCTCTTATGGGGAAGCCACATTAGACTAAGAAGTACCTTCAAAGTGTATTGGGAAATTAACCCATAAAGGGTAATTTCTAAAAACCCTTTTTCAGGGAATGGGCAGTAGCATGACAAACTATTCCTGTTTATTAAATTAAGAGTAATGCAACGATGCTTTAATATCGTTTGAAAACTTAGAAGAACAATAGAAGTACTTCCCGGGCATCACAGCCTCTTTAGGCAGTCTAGATCTCTATCTTGCAAGATTACAATTTGCTACCGACATTTCCTTCCTTCTGCCTATTTTAGGCAAAACTGCCTTTCCGAAGAACCTAGCTACCCAGCCAAGCGTTTCTATCCTAAAAACCAAACAACAAACACAGCTATGCTGGGAGCGGATCCCGACATCTTTGCTGATGCTGAACTTCACCTTTCTCTCCTCAGACAGCTCCAGTGGTCTCCAGCATTATTGCATGTTCTGCGGTTATTACCAAGTAGACGTATTTCTTACCTTTATAGACTTTAGGGCCAACTACCCGTGCTCACCGCACACTGGTGACTGAGTAGATCCTTACAGCGAAGTAAGGTAGACCTTACTTATAAGTAAGTCCCCTATATAATATCCTCCAATTTCACGAGCTATCTAGTAAAGCCCATGGGAATCTGGGGAGGACCAGAGCCTCCCGGAAGGCATGTTGCCCTGTATCACTGGACCGTTCATAATTTCAGACTTGTTCCTTGGAGAAATATAAGAGAGTGCTGAAATGGCTTGTGGCAAAACCAAATTGAGTCCAACACAGCCTAGAAGAATTGTGCTTCCACACAAAAAGGTATTTTCCTTCCTTTTAATAGGCTCAGTAATGAGTTTGTCAGTTTTGGCTTTGAAGAATTACCCGCTTGTTGTCTGGGGTTTTTTTTTAGATTTTTTAAAATTAAAAAATAAAAGCTATAAAAAGCTAGAGGTAGTTTTAAACTGCAAGGTTCGTATCTGGGGCGAGTATTTCTCTAGAGCTGAGGGACGTTTTTCATTCAGACTAGTACAAAACAATACTCGAGGGGAAAAAAGTTGAAAGAGAAAGCATTAAAGGAATAGGAACTCGGAGACCTCTTCCTGCTTCCAAATCGACCATCTCATGAAATGAGTGTATTTCCTCCCTGTGAATTCTATATTTAATCCAGAGAGATCACTGACTATGCCTGAGCAACTTGGCAGCCCTTTTCCTCCTCTTCAAACAGACCTCAAGATTCACTCTTGGCATGGTCTAATGAGCGGTCTATGTCTCCCAAGAACATGTATCGTTATGGATTTCGATGAGAACAGCCAGGATCAGTGGAAAATCCACTTCTATTCCTTTCACTTTTGCTGCTTTCTTTATGAAACAACAGGATATACCAAGGCTCCCCCTGGAAAATCAGTTGGCATTGAAGAAATCTCACAGACCAAAGGATCTACGTCGTGTTTCAAACCCTTTCAAAATCCCATTCTGGCACCTAAGAGCAGATATTCTGTTTAATAAAGGAATATGCGCAGAAAAACAATGCTCCAGATTTCACCAAAATCAGGTGACGTGCTGCTGCCACAGTCACGAACTTTCTCACCTATCTGAAGTTGCTTTAATGTCGGCAAGTAGTACAGGGAAATAAAACAGCAAGAGGAAACCGTGTCCTTTGCCGTGTATAGTTTATGAAGCAGGTACAGAGAACTTTGAACTCAGAAGCGGTAAAACAAAGAGGAAGATATTATTGTCATTCTCTCACAAACCATATTCGTAATCCCAAATCCCCCAACAGCGACAGGATAATCTAATGTCAGGACTACCATTGGTTGCAAGAGTCACAGATGAGATTTCACTTTTGTATGCTTTTCCCCATGAAGCTAACTCCTCATGTGTCACACCACCCTCACTAGTCCACTCTTTTTATACAACAGAGGTCTGCGTTAAAGGGCTGGAGGCTTTTCTGCAATCCGTCTTGCTCCTACTTCACTAACCTTTTCACAGCCGCAAAATCTCAACGTAACATTCCTAGTCTTAAAAAGGCGGTATTTTTTTCTGCTACCTTAAAAAATCCAGAGTACGACGTTACCTTCAGGTACACAACTTATGGGGTTTCCATCGACTGCCAACTGAGACAGAGTTAGTTTCGTAGCTATTGTACCATCACTTCATAAGCATTCACTCCCACACGCAAGACTGAGGTCAGCATTTGGACCTTCTCGCTCATTTGGAGGATTCTTTTTTAAAAGAGGTTTTCTTTGTCTAAGATCCCACAAACAAAACCTGTTTATGGAAAAAGAGAGATATTTTGAATACTAAAGTCCTTTATTCAACAACACAGAAATATCACAAAAACAACTTTACTGGGCAAATTGAATGTTTTTATACAGTTTTGTACATGCCCCATAAGTGATTATTTTTTTCATAAATACACTGTTTTCAAAAACTGTTTTTTTCCATAATTGCACAAGCATACATACACCTTACACAAATATCTATTAGAAAATTTAATAGATAACTGCACAGTTCAGAAATAGGAGAACACTGTGGAAGGAGTACATTTCTGTGGCCCGTGTTTCTGAAAAAAACCCTCCTAGTTCCCTGCAATTGTGAAAATGGAGTACTTTCTAACATGGGAGCTGTCTTTTATTCGCTAAGAATACAGTGGAGCTCAGCGTGAAACTGCCAAATTTAATAAAAACAAAATCTGAAACATTTAGCTGTTACATGAGAACCCACTGTTTGATATCACTATGCATCTAACCACGATCAAAGACCCACTACTGCTTTTTGCTGAATGCGTTCGACCCTGAATGGTATGTTCATTTAACTACTTTCTTTCTTCATTATTTGATTACAGATATAGCCCATTTAAAGACTTTATATTCTTTAACATTAATTGTAGGACCTACACACCAGGGGTTCTGTACAAAAGGGAGTACTTCCCCTCGTAGGGAGGGTCTGTTATTAATTTACAGAATGGGAACACATGCCTGCCTTTCAGCCTTACCATTTTTCATAAGTTTATCTGGGGTATGCCAAAAATGCTTCCATTGGGCTTAGTGCTCACACCTAGAAGACGGCGAAAGTATGTTCTGCCTTTTGTTTTTTTTTGCATCGTGAGAATGAAAGACATAAGAGGAATACAAATTCTCATACTGGAAAATAGGTTTGGGCCTTGTGAAAAGCACAAATTTGGTAATTAGAACTTGATAATAATCTGATTGACAAATATGTGTATAAGCGGGGAAGGGCAGGGCTGGGGTGGAGAGAGACAGGCCAGAAAAGGGATTTTCTTCTTCAAACATCACTACTTAAAATGCTCTATGCGCACTACATCATATAAATACTGTTTCAGCAAAATCTAAAAATCTGATGGTGCAAAGGAACAATATCCGAAATGAAAAGTATATGGGTAAATCAAAGAAAAATCAACTCTTGTTCATTTTCAATAATTAACAGGTTTGCTTGTTTGTTTAACAATTTTGAATTGACATGTAAAACACCACAATTACAATATACAGATCCATCAGTTCTTTAAAACAAAATGACAAAACAAAAAAAGAAACCACATCAAGACATGCAACATTAGGGTATTAGACAGTAAGTACATTGCTATGAATATCTTTGTACACCTAATGTAGCCTGAACTTAAGTTTGTCTCTGCTTCTGTAACAGCAATCACAATTTTCCAAAAAGCAAGGCAAGCTTACCAGCCAGATGTACAAATAAGGCTCCAGTTTGTAAATTAATCAGTGTTTTGGTAGAGAAGACCTTACAGAGCTCGTATTGGTCTAGTGGTCGGTAAGAGAGGCCCTAACCAAAAAGTCTCCAACACAAAAAAAAATCCATATACAGCTGCCATACAAACAGACGTAAAGCTCCTTAAATGGGTATCGGATGAGTATTCAACTGAGGATCTCTTACAAACTGTAAGAGGGGCAGCACGATAGAAGCATTTCAAGTGTGACATTCCATCTCTGAAGCCGCGTATGTGACATCACACAACGCGAAAGCCATAGACATGTGCATTGACCCTAAGTTGAGGACACAGACGTAAGCCCAGCCCGCTCACGCTCCTCCAGTTACCCTGGGTCACCCATGCTCTGCCTGGCCCTACTGACGCACACGTACGACCTCAGGAGGTTTCTCCTCCTCCATCCCTCGGTCTTTGCTTTCTGGGCCATTCCCAACACCTGCCAGTCCTGTGAGATCCCTCCCCTGCCAAAGCCGGCTTCTCCCCCGCCCGCACAGGTCCTGCACCGCGGCGCTCCCAACCATCCCGTGTGCTTCACCGAGTGAGTGTGACCAGGGGCCAAAGGCTGAAGGACTTAGCGAAAAACAGAGAAAGTGCTGAAACAATAGGAGATTGTGCTGTGCGTAACGAACCGGTTATTTCCATGCCCAGCACCTGGTCTGTGAAACTACTGGTAGTCCTATCTCATATAAAATGGTAAATCTATCAAATACATGGCACAACAGCATTCGCTTACTTTGATGGGATGGCCTTTTCACTCATGAGTGGTATGACGAAGTCAAGCAATAAAAAGTGATGATCAACTGATAATAAGTAACTCTGAGTTCGGTATCCTTCATACTTTTTACAACATCTGAGTTATATCCCTCCGTGCGCTGCCTTTTCGAGGAGCAGACATTTCCTCTGTGCAGCTAGAGCAGGAAGAAGAACGGCAGAGCATTCTTCTGGGGGCCTAAGGGACCAGCCGTTCAGCAAAGTCGAGATCAGTGGACCAAGAAACGTGTGGGGAGAAGCGATCTTTTTTTTTAAACTTTTTTTTTAAAAAGTTCGTTTTTACACCACAAAAATATCCAGGCTCTCGAGCACAAGTGCAAGCGAGACCCAAACCAGTCCAACTGTCAAAACTCACTTAACTGTGAAGAGCTCCACTTGGACCAAAAATATGGCATTCCACTTCATAAAATATTTACTCCATTGACTGAAAACATTACATAAGAACTCATAGGTGAAGGGTAATTGGGTTGAGTCATCATTTTTTCTAAGGTCTTGTACTCACTTCGTTTTGCATCCTAGAACAACTTTTATATAGACGACTGCTTTTGCACATCCGCCTATGCTGGGCACTCCACCTCACAGCACAGTGAAAAGTGAGTCAGACACGAGACAGCATTTTTGGAGAGATACCCCTTTGTAAAGCTCCTCTGGAAGCAATGCAAGTGCACAAACCACTACTCTAATATAGTGCTTGAAAGATTAATTTTAAATGTTATGTCTTCCCCTCTTACACCACCATGAAGGAAGGTAATTGCTAGATGCGTCACGATCTTTTTATCTTTAAAAACTTGGCATCAAGTCTCTATGGAAGAATGCATGGTAAAATAGTGCTGCTGTTGCTGCTGCTGCTGCAAAACAACTAGCGAAATAATAGTTAAAGCTAGAATTTATTGCTCCGGATTTAACTCGCAGAACCACACCGTTGTGTACAAACCGTTAATCTCCATAGATGCTCAGACATGATTGTCTCCTTGTGTCTAAACACACAAAATACAAGCGGCTATCTGTACAGTTTACAGTACTGAAACACATATATTTGAAAATGAAGTATAGATATGTTACTTTTCAAAGATACATGACTTTATAGCAGGGGTTTACCCAAACTTTTTTTTTTTTTTTTACAGCCACTTTAAAAATAGACAACAACTTCACTAGTATAGCTAAGTTACATCAAAGAAAGAATCAGTGTACTGAATGTGAAGAAGCTGGCCAATTCCCCAGGCTCCCAGATTTTTGTCTTTTGCTTTTGAGGAAACCCCTATACATAAGTGAAAATAGTATCTGAGTATATTCTTCAATGGTGGACTAAGCAGTTTCTTAAAACAAGACTTTAGCTTGCCATTCACTTCGGACTGCCTTGAAAATAAGATACACTACTGCTTAAAAGAACCATCGGAATGCTTCAGCGCTGGGAACAGGTGTTCTCTAAAAAAAAAGCAAGAAAACAAGTTAAGCTTTCTTTTGCGGCATTGGCATACTCGAGTTCTTCTAGTTGTTCTTTCCTTTACATTTTAGGCATACTTTCAGTTATCTAGGAACAACACGAGGCCTCACATTGCTTGACAATTAATAGAAACATCCGTTCTCCAAACATACACCATTTCAGGATCACAGGCGATACATCATACTCGGTATATAACACACCTAACACGCTGTCTTCTCCTTAGTTAAACAAGGTAGTCATGGAAATGTAAACATTGTGAGGAAAAAAATCTCCTGGAAAACAGTGCTTTCAGAATAACCACACAGCTGTACAATGGTTTCTGCCCGTGCCTTGGCACACTGGATGCGCAGTGACGGCTTGGTGGGTTTGCAGGTTGGACCCACGCTTTGGCAAGAACACTTCTTTTGACGGGGATAACAAAGGCATTGATCCGTCATTCAGAGAGCGTGCTATGCCTACTGACACCTCGGGAGCAGAGGCCAGCATTTTCAAACCTCAGGCTGGTCACCTCGTTCCACGTTTAGGTTGCAACACAGAAAGCACTTGAGCACATCCCTGACTTCATTTCAGTGAGGGAAAACATCCCACTGACTCCGCGAGGGGACTGCCCACACTGCCCGTGTACTTTTCGCGCACATGCTGGGCCTTGGCTTACATAGAGATAGTCTACTTGCAGCGCTGCTCCCCTCCCTCCCTCCCCAGCCTGTTCTCCCCCCAAAAATGATATCCACTTGCATTCAGGTGCCTCCATACACATCTGAGTACAGGCAAACTCCCTTCACAGCTTTAAAGTACAACATACATGAGAGACTGAGGCCCTGAGCCTGCAAGGGCTGTGTCATTTCTGTGAGGTACTTGCCCTCAATTTCCTTCAAAGTCAAAAGATGATGAAAGTGCCCTCGAACCCATGCATCTGGACGCACGCTTCTCTCCTCCGGAGTTAATGACGATGCACTGACCAGGGAGGCAAGCCCTGAGATGACTGTATCAGTCAGATCCAGCTTGCAAGTACTTGTTTCATTAGAAACACATAGTTTTTACGTGGCTGTATTTGCTACTTAGAATAGAATATACTACAAATAGCAGCATCACGTCTGATGAAATGCCGCTGAAAGTAAAACTCTAGAAAACTGCAAATAAATACTCGTAATGAAAGAGTTCTCACTGATTTTCCTGCTGTCACATATAAATACCACGTCTCTTTTTGAAGGAATTACTTAATTTTTGTTTCGGGGAGGGCCTTTTAAGCATTTTCCTAGTTTTTTCCATGAAAATACAATAAACCATGGACCCTACAGAGTACAGTGTGCATTGTACTTGATGACAAAGAATATTTCTTACTGAATTCCAGGGAATTGCTTGTTAGTTCGGCAAGTATTTGTTGTTGAATAATTAGCCCATTTTGTGATAGTCAGGCTCAAGCAGTAGACGGCTCCTCTTTTTGCAAAAGCTGTATGAAAGGGGAGCTCTTATTGTTATGTTTATCGCTCGTGCCCATGGAAATACGAGAGACAAAAATACTTCTGCTGTGTCACCACAATTCTGACCTGTGGTCAATTCAATATCTGCTCCCCCTCCACAAATGTTAAGGTTTAATAAATCATCCAGAAATTAACTTCCAAAGACAACGAGCTGGTTTGTTGAACAGAATCGCCGCAACCAGTATGAGTTTTCTTTGTGTCGGTGGTCCAGAAGCAGGAATTGCTCATATCCATCTTTACCAGTCCCTGTTCTGCCCCGTTAGGTGTGTTTAGCTTAAGCACAAGTAGCGACAAAGCACAGCAGCCCTCCTCCTCAGGTATGCTGAGGAGAGCTAATGCAATTGCTAGACCATCCGCACCGGTCTGTGTGGGCTGTAAGATGGCTGCTGAGCGCGAGGTATACAGATTTATAATTTATAAAGAGGTTGACTGCAGAGGAGGCTGGAGTTCGGAATGACAGGAAACAATCATACGACTAAATTGACCTCAAAAGAACAGCCAAACATGCGAATGTATTAACCTCAGTAGATTGTCTTCACCTGAAAACTAAACATAATGCTCCACCGCGGGTCCATCTGCCTGAACACAAAACCACAGCTAGACAGAGAGATTTAAAGACGTAGTGACTGAGATGGCCTTTATTTGTTTTCTTGCAGCATCAGGTTGAGTTACTGTCAGACGTTGTCATATTAGCTGGAAGTAAAGGCGCAATGTCTGATTAAAAGGTCATTCAGACCTTTAAATACACAGAATAATATTTTTGAAGGGTAAAGCTGTGGTTTAATACGCGTGCTTTTGAGAAACTACAAGGTAAGGAATTTTGCATCCGCGTACCAAGTTCTAATTAAAGATATGCATTTACAATTAAATATCCACTGCGCTAGCCCCTGGATTTGGGAATAAATTATTAATCCACGCTTAAACAAAAAAAAAGAAAGCTTTTAAAATTGAATAGGTGGATCGAGTTAAATCTAAACCAATTCATGTGATGAAACCCATAGATTTTACCACTCTGAAAATCAAGGTTATTTCTAGACAAAAAGAGACCCTACAGCCCCTTTAGAGGTTCAGCACACCAACGTACAAGCTTAAGTGCAGTGACCATCTACTGCCTGGTTGTATAAATCCGGGACTCCCAGCTGGTGAATCAAACTCTCGGCGAGATTACAGTGCGCTTCTGGATCTCCGCGCTGCCGGCGGGGAATCGTTATCCTGAGTGACAGGAAAGACAGATCCCCGTGGAAGCCAGGGGAGGGGCGGTGAGGAGCAGAAGCAGAGTTGATCGGCATGGTTTTGCTGTAAAAGCCTTCACTGCTCGTGCCAGTGCAAATGCTGACAAACAGCAGGCTCGCTCCCAGGAGGATGCTCAGAAACCTGCAGCCCTGGCTTCTCCAAGCGGGTAATGCCATAAAGCGTGGCGCTCGAGAGAATTTATCCCTGCACAAACCTGGGACGGAATGACCTCCACGCTTTCAGACTCTCTATTCCATTCCCTTCTTGCCAGCTTTCACACACACAAAAAAGTAGCTCAAACATTTGAAATTTGAAATTTTAATTGTTGCCTTGAAAAATCAGCTTCACATAGGGAACCAAGAGCACTACCTTTTTGGAGAAGGAGGTAAAAAAGGCAAGCAAAACCAACAGAAGAGTGAAAATTCCTTCAATTAAGCAGTAACAGAAAAATCATACCTAGGTATCTGTCCTGGTTGCCCCACATAGAAACGTGAAAGCAGGCCCTTGCCACGCCTGCGTGCACACGTTGCCAACGCATGAAAACAGCACACTGGCAGGCGCTGTATCAATTCCTCACCAGAGACCCCGTTTTGACAGCCGAGCTCTGTATTTTCACAGCAAAAGTATTCACTGAAGAATGATGCCTCCCACAGCACCCTGCGGCGACTGACTGACTGAGGGAGCCCACGGGGCCAGGCCGGCAAGGCGCGGGGTGCCAGATGGCAGGCTCTGCTCACCCAAGGCCCACCTGCTGGCCCAGCACAGACCCATCCCTTGGCAATCTCATGCCTACAAAACCTGCCGGAGATGCCCCTCTCCGTGGCTCTCCGAACTCGCAGCTCAGAGCCACCTCAGAGATTTGGTACGGAGGTCAGGAACACGGAAAGCCGGCCACTTCTGCTCGGGATGCTGTTGCTTGGGGTGCAGCCCAAATTCACAGCTGCTTAACTAAGACTCACTGCAAGTTACCCGTATTATTACTTTCTGCAAGGCTATGGAATCACTTGGGTTGACGTGAACTACACTCAGAAATAAAATAGAATAATAAAATATATCAGAGCGCTACATGATTATGACCTAACATTTTACCAATGTTAAAAGACGTTGCATTATGTAAGAATCCTTTGATGTTTGATCCATGAGCAAAAATCCTGCTCTCATTGAAGCAAACTTACACGTTGGCTACAGCAAATTATTGGCCGGATGTGGCACTCCTCACTCCTCTTGAGGAGTCCTGGCTGAAACGGTCCAGCTCAACAGAGGCCCTTTGGGAAGTATACTGCAGCTGAGATACGTTCAGCAAGATCTGAGCTACCTGACAGTCTTTACGAAGACCTACACAATCACAGAAACAGACAGCGGCGAAGGAACTTTGTCCTTAATGAACATCGAGTTCACATGGCAAGTCAAATGAAACTGGTGGATGTTCCCGTTATTTCCCAAAGCAGTGGGACTGGTGCAGGCCTCACAGGGAAAAACAACCTTACCAAGGTCTGCACAGAACCCCACATGAGCTTCTCATNGGCCCTTGCCACGCCTGCGTGCACACGTTGCCAACGCATGAAAACAGCACACTGGCAGGCGCTGTATCAATTCCTCACCAGAGACCCCGTTTTGACAGCCGAGCTCTGTATTTTCACAGCAAAAGTATTCACTGAAGAATGATGCCTCCCACAGCACCCTGCGGCGACTGACTGACTGAGGGAGCCCACGGGGCCAGGCCGGCAAGGCGCGGGGTGCCAGATGGCAGGCTCTGCTCACCCAAGGCCCACCTGCTGGCCCAGCACAGACCCATCCCTTGGCAATCTCATGCCTACAAAACCTGCCGGAGATGCCCCTCTCCGTGGCTCTCCGAACTCGCAGCTCAGAGCCACCTCAGAGATTTGGTACGGAGGTCAGGAACACGGAAAGCCGGCCACTTCTGCTCGGGATGCTGTTGCTTGGGGTGCAGCCCAAATTCACAGCTGCTTAACTAAGACTCACTGCAAGTTACCCGTATTATTACTTTCTGCAAGGCTATGGAATCACTTGGGTTGACGTGAACTACACTCAGAAATAAAATAGAATAATAAAATATATCAGAGCGCTACATGATTATGACCTAACATTTTACCAATGTTAAAAGACGTTGCATTATGTAAGAATCCTTTGATGTTTGATCCATGAGCAAAAATCCTGCTCTCATTGAAGCAAACTTACACGTTGGCTACAGCAAATTATTGGCCGGATGTGGCACTCCTCACTCCTCTTGAGGAGTCCTGGCTGAAACGGTCCAGCTCAACAGAGGCCCTTTGGGAAGTATACTGCAGCTGAGATACGTTCAGCAAGATCTGAGCTACCTGACAGTCTTTACGAAGACCTACACAATCACAGAAACAGACAGCGGCGAAGGAACTTTGTCCTTAATGAACATCGAGTTCACATGGCAAGTCAAATGAAACTGGTGGATGTTCCCGTTATTTCCCAAAGCAGTGGGACTGGTGCAGGCCTCACAGGGAAAAACAACCTTACCAAGGTCTGCACAGAACCCCACATGAGCTTCTCATCATGGAGGCCAATCCCTTCTTGAAATTCTTTCCACAAGAGTAGCAGTTTGGCGCTTAGGCCAGTGGATGTGTAGCATGAAACCTGGCCCACTAAACTATATACACATATATGTGTGTGTGTGTATATCTCAATATACACATGTATGTACATATATAAATATATATGAACGGAGATATAGAAATCCAGTGCTACACGAACGAAAAGTTCAGCGGGAAACTCATGGCCCCCACACAAAACGCCATTTGGATCAGCAGCTCAGCCCAGCAAACACTAGCCACAAACCAGTCACTGCACACTTTTCTTACACCTGTGTGAACGTGGGCTAGAGACCTAACCAGCTCCACAAAACTCACACAACTGCCTGAGAAGAGCAGAGGGTCAGAACACTGACATAAATCCCAGTCAGAAAGCAAACTGGCCCTTCCTCCACATCATGCCTCATATTTCCAGTGCCACAAGCTAATTTAGGGGTCAGCCTGATCACGCTGGAAACGACGTCAAATATACACACAGCATTGCTCATACGTGAACAGTGCACAACCTGGTGCAAATCCATGTGCTCCAAAACTCACTTTCCATCCACAATTTCCCTCTGGGAAGACCGCTGCCCAGCCAAGCACCAGGCTGCGGCGTACGCGTGGCGGTACGGAGCCAGCCTCGCAGCTGGCACAGGGCCGGCACCCAGCAGCAATGTCATCCCCTGACCCACAGGCAGAGGCAGCCCAGTGCTGGCGGGTGAAGGATGCGTGCTCCCTCTCCTGCGCCGGCCTGCTCTGCCACCGGTGAACGTGGTCTGGACAGCATCTCCCCTCCTTACTTGCCTAAACACTCAGCCACCCCGAGAGGAAAGCAAGAGGAAAGCGGCCTTTGAAAGCATCTATGGCCCACTTTGTTCCGCTCATAAATATACATTACCTACAGCAACGACTTTGGGGAAAAGCTCCCGACGCTCAGATTCAGCTCACACAGAGTCTCCTTGACTGTTTTTCTTCAGGCGAGGAGGCTCGCGGGCAAGAAACCAGGGCGTGAATTGCATCTCCTGGAAACGCAGAAGGAAGGGAACAGCAGAGCCCAGCGCGCCGCAGTTTCTCCCAGCCACTCTGCTCCCTGCCCCGGATTTATGCCCAGAGTCCCACCGTGCCCACACCACGGGGCCCAGCTGTGGCTGCAGGGGGACGAGGCACAGATCCTGCACGCGCCGTCGCTCCCGCACATGCCAGCTGGCACGGGAGAGCTCTGCACGGGAACAGCCCACGCCGCTCTTCCTGGCGCCTTCCCGCCCGGCCGCAGGCCCACGGGAGGGATGTGCCGGCTCCGGGCAAGGTGTGAAACAGCCCACGAAGCTGCCGCTCCCCACAGCTGCCGAAATCCCCAGCTGCCCACCAACGCTGCGCTCCTGCTCGCTGTACGTGTTATCAGGCGGTAACAGATGTGCTCTAGTAACGAGCTTATTATTGGACTTAGCAGATAAAAAGGGGCACGTACGCCAGGTCAGAAGCTCGGTGGCGAGTCTGCTTCCGCAGCCCACCTTAAAATAGCTCTCCCAATACCTGAGCTACGGGCCTGTCTCCCTTCACACCAAGGATGAGATTTAACATTTATTTTAAAAGTCAGCTTTATTTGCTCCGAGAGGACGTGCATCTGCGTGCTGGTAGTTATTTTTCCACTTGCGCTGCATATCTCTCAGGCCGTATTTGAGACAAACCAGATTTAGAGCATACCAGATTAGGAAACTCATCTGACTTTCTCTGCCACCAGCTCCGCCAAGTGAAAAGTAAACCTCTGCCACGGGACACCGCAAATAGAAATTTAAAAAATGCACTCCTAACTTGGCTTTGTATTCTGGAAACCCACCTCCTGCCCAACAGCTCACTCGGAGGTAATGTCAGGAGACTTCAGTGGGGCTAGCTGGGGAATAAAGGATTTGTGCCCGTGGTCACGGGAGAGCGAGAGACCTGCCACTGTAGGGCCAGATCCTGCCACCTGGACTCGGCATCGGCAGCAGGCAGTAGCTCCCAAGCTAAATCAACAGCATTAGTCTGAGGAGTAATGTGTTTCTCCACAGGAGAAAGAACAAGCAAACGTGTGCCTCATTTACATTCAGTACACACCATAGTTTATTTTATATATTAATTTTTTTTCACTTTATATATGAGATTAAATTTGGGGAATGGGTAAACAATTTCACTTTTTTGATCTGAAAAAAATACATAACACCATTGGGGAAAACAGATGGCAAATACAGATCAGAAATCATAAGGAATCCAGACTAATGCTGTCAAAGAAAAACAGCTCAGTCCCAGGAAACGTTGGTGACGGAGCCCGTCTCCGTGCCGGTGAGCACTTCCAGCTAAGAGCAGCCACGCTAGCTTTCAGCGGAGAGGCTCACACGCTCCGCCGTCGGCCCTGAAATCCCCACAGGGCACCTCAAGCCGCTAAGCATTGCTTGCACCGAGGCTGGCAGGCACACGCATGGCCCCAGCATGCAGGCAGAGCCCTGGAAAGGAACACATCTCCTCTCTCCCTTCCCTCCGGGGCTGGGAGTAATTGGCTGCGGTCGCCTTCCAGCACACTGCTTCCCCTGTGCCAGCGCAGCTCTTTTGGCCAGCGAGCCAAGGGACAGAGCCAAGCCTCCACCTCTGCCATCCCGCTCGCTCCCAAGGGGAGCAGCCAGCTTGGCGGACGGCTTCCCCGTGCCTGGCACCCTGCGCGCGAGGCTGGCAGCGCCGGGCAAGCCGGGGTCGGGAACTCCTCCTGCCGTCTGCTACCCTGCAGCCGCGTTCCAGCTGGCCACGCTCCGGCCTCAGACAGCGGCTCCTACGGCTTTCTGGCAAAGGCAGAAGGGAAGAAATCAGAGGTTTGGGTTGTCGTGTTAGGGGTCTCTCATACCTCACTGCCACAGGGATTCGCATTTCTTTCCATATTTCTACATCCCTCTTGAGCAGTTCTTGCAGTTCCTTCGTCTTTTAAGCTATTCCTGTACCTGAGGATGGAGCTGCTAAGCCTGCTAGAGTGCCTATTGAGCTTATGTGAATATTTTGTCTTTTTTAATTCATTATTTGCATTCCGGCGGCATCTGAAGGCCTCAGGCAGGATGAGGGACTGATTCTGTGGGTTCTGCCTGTCCGGCCTCTCAACCAGTGGATCTGGCCTGTCTCCTGCTTATGGCGAAGGGCTTGTGCAAGCTCTAACACATTGGTGTTGCTTCAGAGCCGAGACTGATGCTAAGCAGGTCAGAAAAGCTGTCACTCAGTGCTCCCGTGCTGACTGTGAGAATTAGTATCAAATAGCCAAACGTTTTATCAGCATAAAGCAGAAACCTCTGTTGCTGAGAAAAGTTTTATAGAGAAATTCTTGCACACGGGCTTGTTACCACCATGCAACATAAAATATAAGACACTACAATGCAAAAGATACTAAAAATGAAATATCCACACCACTGTTCAGCTTCTGCTTTTGCCTAAGACCCGCCTGGTTACTTCTGCTGACTCTCCTCTGTCAGACACTATCAACCAGAAGCGTGCCTGCCTTCTGCAACGGATGTACCACGTGCATACACCTCCCCCTCTCTCACACACGCACACACACTGCCATTCACCTTCTCCCTAATCAAATCCCTGTGAAGACCATCCATCAGTCCCTATCATTTATCCTTCCCGCACACACAAGCTCACAAAACAGAATTATTCTTGTTAACATTCATTCCATTAATGAGAAATCCCTGCTGGTTCGTCATCCAGTGGTACAAGTCTTTGCACTCACAAGCTGACATCTCTATCATCCTCCAAACTACTGCTCTGGGGTACAGTTATCTCTCACGGACTGGTCTTCAAGCACAGGGGAGGCATGTCTCTCTGTACCAAACCTAAATTTAAATCTCTTTCCCCTAGAGCTGCTGGGGCTTCAGCATCTTTTCCTCCTGCATGGAACCTAAAATCAGCTATGATGCCTCATTGGTTAACTAACTGCTCCTGTCCTTTGGGATTTTTCATATGCTGTTGATGAAAGAGCCAGTGAAAAATATATCCATTAAACACTTGGCCTCTACTTGTTTCTTTTTCTGCAAAACTTGCAAAAAAAAAAAAAAGAAGAAGAAGAAAAATTAAATTCACTCAAATGCAGTACTCGGTCAGTTACCTGGGCTGAGGGAGTGTTTTCAGCCAATGCTAAGACTCATTACAGGTGCCAGCTTGGCGCTCTCGCAGCCACTGAGCACCATGTATTGTCTGATTAGATGCAGGGAGAGGAGCAGCAATGCAAACTCTTATACAGCAGGTCACCGCAATTCCTCACTGGAGGGGAAAACGTTAAAAGATTGTAAATGGCTCTGAACCCCATACATTCCCAGGTATGTCTTCTGAAATTTTCAAGGATGACAATTAAGACCCATCTCAGTGATTATTTTCATGACACTGTCACCTTCGCTAGACTTTGACCTCCAATTTATTTTACATCAGCTTCCAAACCAGCAGCTAACTGTGATCACCGCCTCCCAGAGCTCAGATGAACTCATGGTGATTTAGAGGGAACCGGTTTTACATCATTACTAAAAGCTTGTGTCATTGAGTCCTCTCCCATCCATTCCCCGGTCGCTAGCTATTCAAACCCATGACCCTTCCAAATACATTTTCTCTTCTTTTGTTCACTCTAAACCAAACAGCCTTTGTTTGACTGATACCACTCACTTTGGAGATCACATATTTAACAACATATCCTCCTTGCCTCTCCTTTTCCATTTCTGACCTCTTTAACTGCACCACGATACTTGCACTCGGCCCTCCTTGTACCTTCTACACAGACAGCTAGAGCTCTTCAGCTCTCTTCTAAGCCTGTAACTGCCATGGCTGCTGCACCACCTCTGCATCCGGAGCATCCTCTGGATCCATTCTGCATCCCCACCCAGCAGTTAGGATGTGCAGGAGGATGGATGTTACTGAACCACAGCCGTTTTGGGGTATTTCTTTTGCAACGATGGAGCAAATTCCTTGTGTTAACACAGCGCAGACTGATGTGCTGGCAGCATGCTCCAGCTTCCCTAGGACACATAGTACACACCACCAAAGAAACCTCTAAGCCCAAGCAGTCCTCATGCAACAAATCATCATTTTCAGCCTTCCATTTGCAAGCATCTCCTCTCTCTTTCACGTTTGTCAGCTTGTCTGTACGTATGTCTTCATAGTTTCCTTAGCTCTCGAACAACTTGTTCGGATCATGTGACTCCTCCCATACCACGTACTCACTCCAATACCCAAATTCTGTCCATAAATTCTAGTTGATTTAAAAAATTAATTAAATAAACTGGATTACCCTATCAATAAGGGTATGTGGAAAGCCCTGCTTACCCTCATCAAGGTCCTCTTCTGCTGTATGAAGCATTGGCCTTATCCCACGGAAGTGTCGCGCAGATGGTTACTGGTGAGCTCTTTAACTGCCTCACCCAAATTACTAACGGCAAACCTCCTGCTCATAGCAGCAGATATAGTCCGCGCTCTTCTCACCAGGGGAGATCTCACCACCATCTTCAGCACTTCCATTGCACCCTTTCTGTCAGCAGATCACTTCCACGGCTGGGTTGGTCTGCCCCATGNAAGTGTCGCGCAGATGGTTACTGGTGAGCTCTTTAACTGCCTCACCCAAATTACTAACAGCAAACTTCCTGCTCATAGCAGCAGATATATTCCACGCTCTTCTCACCAGGGGAGATCTCACCACCATCTTCAGCACTTCCATTGCACCCTTTCTGTCAGCAGATCACTTCCACGGCTGGGTTGGTCTGCCCCATGGTAACTGAGTCACTCCTGGGAAGGAGCAGGCACCCCCTCACCGAGGCTTTCGTGTTACAGCCAACCCCCAAACACTTCTACGTCCTTCCCTGAGCACTCTGCAGCTCTTCTTTGCTCCTCCTCTGTCCTCATCTTAAGTGATATCCATTATGAACTCCCGAGGATTTCCCATCATTTTCCAGTATTTATTAAGTTACTCCCTCCACCTCAAATTTTAATACCGCTTCTCCACTTCCTAAACCACTGAATAATCTCTCTCATCTCTGTACAAATAACTCCTGGTCAAACGAAGTCTGGGAACAGCTAAAGGGGATCCTATATAAAAGTACAACAGGGACCACAACCACAGCAGTCTGGAGCTGAAAGGAATACTGTCTGAAGACAGGAGAGGTGCAAAGTTTTAAAATGTCCAACACTCCAGAGACCGAGATAAAGGAAAATACAAAGCAGAGCAGGGGCAAGAATAAAACCCTATGGTGAGTAAGGGAAAGGCATCTGATGAGTTTGCTGCCCGCCAAGAATGCGGTACCCGGCATGACCCAGTCTGCCTTTATTCCTTCTATGTTCTTGTATGTCACTTGGCACTGGAGTGTCTGGTTGAAGAGGAAGGAATGAAGAAACACTGGAAAACAGCAAAAAATTTCAACAGGCTTCCTGTATACCTGGCTATGGAATTTTATAGTGCTAATTAAGAGGATGCCTAGGACTTCCAGGGAGGAGAAAATATTTCCCATAATGTCTGAGAGTAGAAGTTAACAAGCCTGCTGGGATCTTTTTAGCCCCTGCAGAACTAAGGCTTCGAGAGTATTAAACGGCTGTCGCATCTAAAGCGTGGTGCAACATAACTCAACACACAACAGAAAGCACGGGATGCTGAAATGGGGGATGACTTTAGATTACGCCGCAGAGTAATTCAATTTCAGGACAGGTGTTTGCATGTGACTGAACAAGACACCACTGCGGAAAACAATAAAGGTACCCAAAAGAAGAGAGAAGACAGACACAGCAGGCTGGGCTCCCAAATAGCAGAAAAGCGTCAAACGAAACTGTATGCTTCAAGACATTGTGGTTCAGTACGACCATTCAAAGTAGATGAGCTATCAAAAAGCACAGACAGTACAGAAGCAGAAATACGCTTTCTTCAGACGGTGGTACTCCTCAGAAGACACGGTATCTGCTAGCAATTTTTAAGCACATAGTCGGTGACTCAGGAATTATTAGCAACCGAGCCCAAGTCCCAGGGACTTTCTCACAGCAACACGAGTTGCTTTCTTATTGCTCCTAACTCACTTGGGTACGTCTGAAAAACTTGTCGTAAAGCCTTTCCCTATGCAATCAGCAGACACTTCCCATTGCAACCAGTGACTGAAAGGATTATGCCATGTTTGATGAGACTTTAAGGTGCATATTCTGGGTTTGCCTGCTTAGAAACATTTCACCAAGCCTAACCCTTAAAATACATGCATGTTAAGAGTCGGAAGACTAGTAGTTGTCTTTTTACAGATACAAATTTTTAGGGTATTTGGAAAGGAACTGCTCTCGGTCATTGCTGTGCATCAAATGCACGACACAGCATACAGAAATTAATATCTACCTTTTGTTTAATTCTCTAGAGCACATTTCTTTTAAAACCAAAAACGCGGTACCAAAATACTGATTTTCAAAAGGGACTGCTTTCTGACATCCTAATTCATCCTCCAAGAAAGGAAGGTCTTCCCTGACTTTAGTGAAGTTGTTAAGTGTCCACCTAGCAAAGAAAACTGCATGGGAAGTGGCCCAAAAAGCCAGTAATACGAACATACACGAACAGGCAGACAAAAATTTGAGACTGTTACCCACGCCGAAGTAGCAGTATATCACATGATATTCACATATCTACCAGCTTAAATGAGCCTCCCCGTATGAGCAAGGTACGATGTGTACAGCCCACAACAATTTGTACAAACACAGAACCGGTAACATTTTCCAAAAGTGCTGTAGCTGGCACAGGAGTCCAATTCATGATGGCTCTACGCATCTCTAAAAGAAATACGTAGGCCAAAGTTACTTAGACAATTTGGATAAAAAAGAAAAAAAGTACTTATTATGCTAATTGCTGTTCTAGGAAAAAAAACCTAGCTTCATTTATTATCTTTTCTCATGACACATGCAACTTGCCCAGCCTAAACAATACACAGAGATTTCATTGTCAGCTTAAAATAAACAGACTAACCAATCAGTCACGACGCTGAATTTCAATTGGTGCAGAATCCCGAAGCCCCAACTGTACCTATATTAGTACCTTAGAAAAATGTGCAAAGAACTATTCAGTGCAATCAAAATGTGGAACCACCACAACCAGTTAACCTTTCTTGCCACACGGCCAATTTCAATGGCAAACAATCATACTTAAACGATTTAAAGCAAGCAATTTCCAATGCAAGTAGAAAGCAGTGTTTGTATAAAAGAGGCTGTTAAGCCCTCGACTGGCCTACAATTTTGCTGAATTCCTTGAAATTTTGTTCCGTTCAGGACCAAATTCCACCCCTAAGAGATTCCCTTAGGCAGGAGAAACTTTATTTGGGAGAGGACAAAAACCCCAGATTGCCCTCCTTTAACGACACTGTATCATGAACAGCAGTTTATAGAACACATATTCTAAACTGAACGCTAATAGGGTTTGGGCACTTTCTTTGCTTTGTAAATATCACACCAGGGAAAGGGAAACAACAACATACGAAAGGGTAAAACAGAGGACATCCAGCTCCATTTCAGAGGCTATGCTTTGTGCTCAGCAATTTGCCAGAACCATAGCAAGACCAAAAGCTCAACCCTGCTGGGCTCTCGACGTCTTCCTCAACCCCAATTCTCCCACCAAGCACAATGCATTCCTGCCTTGCAAGATGTGATCCTAACGCAGAAGGTCAAATAGCTTCAACGGGATTTCCAAGCGGCAGAGATTAGGCGCCGGTGAGCAAAGGCACCCGCAGCAGCTCTGGTCTCTGCCGGAGGTGCCAGTATGAGGCCTTGTGTTGTCCCCAAGAACCTCCAGAGGTCAAAAGGAAACCTTGTTGCAGAACTTAAGTTTATCCCAGACAAGTGAAATCTGGGCAAAAGCGACAAAAACCACTGCGAAATGCTCAACAAAGGTCAAATCTCACCCTGCCTCTTGCCTCCCCGGCTCCCTGCCAACACCATCACTGCAGGATCGTGTGCCGAGTCGGAAGCCCTGAGCCAGAGTGCCGCAGTCGCCCAGCGAGGGCTCTCGTGCGACGCCAGCAGCCCGTCCCAGCACCAGGCACCCTCCCCGCAGGCTCAGGCCTGGGGACGGAAAAACCAGAGCACCCTGGCAGAGCACAGTGGGCACGTGTGAGGAGGAGAGAGGAAAAGAACTAGCATTCAGGGCCAATCGGGGCTTTACAGCTGATAGCCAACGGCAATTGTGCTCAGGACAGACTGCGGGTCTTGCTCCAGCTGTAAGCACCCAGGGACAGGGACTGCTTTTTTGCAACACACGGGGAACCTCGACCAGAAGGAGGGCTACCAGGCAGCGGCAGGGAGGTGACAAACACTGCCATACAGCAGCACTGCAGTGAAGAACGGCAGCGTGGGCTACAAGGTGGTCTTTCTTTCCACCTTGCAGTCAGCCGCTTGGATCGTGTTAGCCGCCTGCTCCTTATCAAGCTTTTCAGTTCCTCCTCACACCACTCAATTCCACGGTGCCGTCGCTTAACTTATGCACGTAATTTAAAGCTAGACAGACAGCAGGGAAATTGCTTCCTCTGAGGCCCCTACTAATTGACCCCTATCCGCAGAGCTCAGCAGTCTTCCCTTAACAGTGCTCGCACGCGCTACCACAACACGAAGTGCAAGTTCGGAGGTTGCCAGCGCAGCCTCTCTCCCCCGTGGCAATGCCATATGGCGTTAAGATTTTCAGGATCAGACGCCGTTCCTGCTGAAATCAATCATCACAACCCTGTCCCCGGCGAAGGCCATCTCAAACCCCTGCTGGCTTGAAATGCGACTCAGCGAGGTGCCTTGGATTTGGATGCTGGTATTTACTATTTCAGGTCGGTATGCAAACGTTTACTTTAACAGCGCACATATCAATTAGCGCAGCTGTTACGAATAAAGCAAGCAGCACTGGCTACAATGACAGCGTGCCCATGCAGCACACATTCCACATTTGGGCCGAACCCTTCAGAGCCTGCCAATGCGAGTCAGCCCCCTGCCTGACTTTGCTGCCACGCTAATGAAAACGAGAAGCGGGGCAACTGAGATTCATACGCTGAATTGGGATGCTTTACTCCAAAGAGCGGGGGGATGTAAAGTAACGTCAGGCTCCTAATCTTCATAACCTACAGCAGAAGTTACAGACACGTATACCAATCAGAGGAAAATAAGTAGTCTCTATGGGTAAATAAAGATTATGTCTCTTTAAACCCACTGTAAATCTGAGTGAACGCAGAACATACATACACAAGTAGGCAGTGTGCAACGTGACGTCAATCTTATTTTTACAGATTTATTATTACCGTACATAAAATTTCCTAGTAATAATAACATTCTATGAAAAATACTAGAGCATCGGGACATCTTTAAGGTGAAAGTAGTACAAGAAAAGTAGGAAAAAATAATTCAAGTGTTTAAAAAAAAATGCTGTGAGGGAAGCATTCCATTAAAAATGCAAGGGTGAGAGACTGAAAAGCATTCATGTGAATCTGCCTTCAACTCCGTGTACTAACCTTGAGAGTTATATCCTATGCCTTCATTGCACCAGTAGAAGAAGAGATTTAAAGGAAAAAGAGAGAAATGGCTTCCGTGGGATCAGCCAGTTTACCTTTTATTGTTATTATTCTCATTTTGCATTTGTTTTTAAACACAGCTCCGCCCCCTGCCCTGAATCATCTCCACAACCTGCAGCCGCTGTCGAGCACAATTCACAAATCTCACAAGCGTGTACTGAACGCGAGCCCCTCGATCCTTGTCGCATCTCCTCGGGACCATGCCTACGGAGGTCACGGGGGATCACCCATGCAGAGCTGTTGCTTCCCCAAGAGCGCAAGCCAGTCGAGCCCCAGAAGCTCACTCCGCAGGGAGGCTGCCCTTGCGCTCACCCACCCCCAGCCACCACTGCCACCGCCGCTGCTGCTGCTGCAGTGCCCTCCTGTAGGCCCTGTCACTCTCCGACACCCTTCCAGATGGTGGCCTTACGGCCAGAGCACTGCTGCTGCACATGTGCTTTAGGCAGCCCTGCTGTCACTCCTTATCAGTTAATTAAAAAGAAGAAAGAAGAAAAGAAAGAAGACGTAAGAGAAACAACCATATAAGAAAGTTACTCCGTTTGGGCACTCTTCCTCTCCTACTGAAAAAAAACACATTTCCGGAAAGAAATTAGCCACATCCCATGGCAAAACTTTGTGATGGGCCACAACCTGCAGAGGGGCCGATGCCTTACTGACATTTCCACAGCTGGAAAGAGAAACCCGTTTCCTTTGAGTCGCGGAATTGTGTTTATGCATCTGATGGAGCACAAACAGGAGAGAGAGAGAGAGAAGGAAAGAGGGAGCGAATGAAGAAAAGAAGTGAAGGCAGGTGCTTATGAGAGTACACAAGTGGCTAATAAAACCACGGTTTTTACTAGTCACAGTGGTTAAGCAATTTTAACGGGCAGCATTCTCATAACACGCCTGAGCAGTTTTTAAGGCTGTCGAACACCTCTGTCAGGAGCGAGGAAGTTCTGGAAATGCGCTCAGAGATGCGCACAAACCCATAGGAAGATCTGATAAGGTACAAATTCGTTTCTTCCAGAGACAGCTCACTTTCTGCACAAATCGATAAGCCATCAGAACCTATCATTTATCACAGACATTAAATCCCAGCAGCGTCCTGGTTTGCAAGCCTAATGAGGGAACCTGGCGCACACAGGCACCCCCGGTGCTGGGCGGCGCGGGGGGGATTCTCCATGTCTCAGGTTCAGAGAAGTCTCTTCTAGGCTGTACTCAGCATTGTAATACGTCAGTAACAGACCACGGCATTAAGTATCTTCTTTGCAAACTTGCTACAAAACCAACAGAGGCATATTACTCAGAAAACCAAGAGTTGAGAAACCAATTTAGTTCCTAGCACCTGGGAAGTCCATCCTGGCTTTTTCATCAGCGATGCTGGGTCACCGGACATTCACAAAACTTCACAGCTAAGAGGACGCAGAACTACAAACTTTCAGCAAGGACAGTTCACTCCTGCAAGGAGGAATTAATTAGTTGGTTTGATGAGGCTGGTTAGAAAGGAGTTAATGACATCAGCCAAACGTCAATTAAACCACCAAATGTCGCTTTTGTCCTATGGCAGTGTCAATACCAACGCCATTACCTCCATTTATTTAACGCAGATCAAATTAACGGGCTCTCGGTGTTGCTTTTTCCCTGGAATCCCTCATCCCACCTCTTCTTGGAGAGAACCCCTGCAAGCAACGAGTTAGGGAATACCCTGCTCTGCACGCACGCGCGCACACAGACAGAGGGAAGTTGCAATTTCCCACTTAGTTGCTAATTCCTGCGACTACAAATCTTGATGTCACCCAGCATACACTACTCCTCTGTACTAAATCCATCATCCTCGACACCTTCAGACGCACCTGATACACGCGTCTAACAGCAACACCGTAATTTTAATAATGACAAGGGATTAAATACGATTACTCGTCTTTCCTCCCGCTTGTTTCCTTCGCCTAACGAGATCAACTGATCGCCGTTTCCCTCCCGGTTGTGTATGCTGGTTCCCATTGTCTGACGTCCCCGATACATTGACCGAAATGCCTGCGACACAGGACCTGCCTGTCTCTCATACATCTAGCGAACCTGAAAACCTGTCGTCACAGCTTCGGGATATGCAATACATTGTCAGTTCTGAGGACACGCGGTAACAATGACCGTACGTACAGTTCAATCAGAAATCAGTTCAGTCATACCTGTGCTATTTTTCCATTGTGTTTTTATACACCACGAGCGGGTTATTTCGTAACAGACATTGCCAAGGAGGTTACTTGGACACGTTTCACCAACTACCGGGCTCTACGGCCAGTTGTCTGTCTTGGACAAACTGCTACCAGGCACCCTGGAGATGAACTCGCCACTACTTTGCCCTGAACTTCCGACGGCGGGAGCCAGGCGTTCAGCTAAAACTTTTCCCTTTCCCACCTCCCCGTCCCTACAAACCACCCCGAATCGTCATGATCGCCATTAAAAAAAAGGG
>VZSC01007198.1:496279-619313 GCA_013398225.1 Steatornis caripensis | reverse complement strand
TGGCGCGGGAGGTCAGCGCGCAAGCGAGCGCGCGCCCGCGCGCCGTCTCGTGCTTCAGGCTAATGACCGCCTAATGACCGTGTCGTGTCCCCCCCCATCATTATTTTTGCAGGCGTGTGAGGTGGTGTAGATTTCAGGCGTATTTCGGCGAAACGGAGCCAGCTGGATCACGGACGTTACGCCAAGCGTCTCTGCCGTTGCAGGGAGCGCGTTCCCGACATTTGCCGTTTGCCTGCGAGGACGTTTGTGCCAGAGACCGGGAGGCGCGTGGCACCTGTCTGTGCAGCCCACGCGCGCGCCCTGCGCCTGAACTGCTGCCGTTCAAAATGCTTCTCTCAACGAGCCACTGATACACAGATGCCGCGTGCGAACCGTGCCGGTTCCTTGAAGGATTTCAACAACCAAGTGTAAAAAAACACATCCAAACCCACCTGCCTTCCCCGGAGTTCTTGCAGGCACAAAACAGGGCCTGTGTTCACGGAATAAATTATGCGTCGCAAGCTCTTCATCCCGCTCCTCTTGGTACCTCCAGAGCAAGCGCTGGCACGTACGGAGACACTGGTGCAGCCAGCGTGGGCACTAAGCGGTTAAGAAATGGATGTCTCTGCCAGGGAAATCATTTTAGCCGTTTGTAAGTTACAGAAGTTACAGAAAAAGAAGGGAAAGTCATAGCATTTCATTGGCTTTATACGCAAGTAAACGAAGGCTTTATCCACAGGCTGAAGTTTTACTTCCTTTGGCTCCAATGTGAATTCAAGCCCGGGGTGGTCAATGCTAGAGAGTTACCCACGGGAAAGTGCCACCTCTTCTAGGTGGATTTCGGCAGCGGGATTTGGCGAGGACCAGCCGCCTCGTGGTTAATCCTCCAACAAGTGAGACCAATGGGTACAGAAGAGGGACAGTTGCAGTGGCCGATAGGGTAGCTCACAGATCTCCCAGAAGTCACACCACTGGTGTTTACGTTATGGAGTGGTACGCTTTATTTGGAACCGGTACAGTTTATCAAACTAATAATCTGCCTCTAACTACACAATACACATTTTAAAATACCCCCAAACGTGTATTTACATACCAAAGCGTAACTTCCCGAGCAGCTAGTGTCATCCCTTGTGACAGTTCTGCTGCCTTTTCCAAACTCTTTCCTGTTAGGATACATTTTAATATGAACTTATGGGGAAAAATACAAATGAGGGGAAACGATGTTTCAGTAATGTCACAAAGTGACAAAAAACAAGCGCTTCTCCTGTTGAGGTTCATTCCCTACCACTTTTCTCCCGAATTAGTTGTCAAAAGCCATATGCGATACTGCAAACACTGAGGATGTTTTTCAAACACAGACTCCTGCTGAACTCCAAACTTCCTTTAATCACAAACCAGGTCTCGCTTAAGCAATCCTTTCCAAGTTAATTTATTACTCTTGAAGGAGTTACATTTTTAATAACTTAAAAGAGGAAAAGGGGAAAACTCCAATAATCTTTTCTCATGCATAAGGAAGACTGTTTCATGTATTTTTTAATTGTCATGTGAATTAAATGGCGGTGCTATATATAACCTTTCTTCTCCAGCCCGGAAAACTTGCGCACTTTTCTGGTGTTGGGGAAGAAGTGTGGAATCCAATTCAGATGGATTTTTCTGAAACCTTTTGCTCAGTAAAGGTGGTTTTTGTTCTCGGATACAAATCTGGTTTATCCTGTGGTCTGCCCTGAGCGTGGGAGCCGAGGAGGACTGGAAGAGTGGAAAATATACAGTTGTTACAATGTTATCGGTGGGGTAACCAACCTTCCAGCTACAACTTTCTCATGGGGAGTCTTAAGAAAGCAATTCCAGATTGTCCTTTTCACCATAATCCGTGCTTTAATGGGAGAGATGGAAAGTTAAAAATCATGGGCTCTGTTTTTCATCCAGAAACCATTCCTATTGCATTTTTAGCAGGAACGCTGAGAGAACAGTATGTTGCAACACTGCGAACATGGGAGCTGCCCTGCCTTTGTAAATATTAAGGTGGTTCTGAAGGAAAGTTGCAAAAAAAAAAAAGAAATTTAGATTCACTTTCTGTTCTTGTTCATACTGTGACCGGCTCTAGTGTGTATCCATCTGCAAACAGGCCGTTGTAAACCTACCCTGATCCGTCAGTATTATAAGCATTGCGCCAGAATTAGAAAAAGGAGGTGAAGCAAGCCCTTGGGGAATGCAGCAGTTCATTACAGACTGCTAGCTGGGTCTTTTTTTCTAATATTATTACTCTTTTGTGTGCTGTTTTCCTGGTGCTCCTAAAGCCCATGGATCCACCGTCAGCTCTCACTTGGCTGCTGCGTTTGGGTTCCCTTCTGCCAGGGCCAGGAGCTCTAAAAATGTCCCTGACCACACGTGCTGCGACCGGCTCTCCTCTGAGTGCTCCTGGCGCTTGCCCTGAGCAGGCTACCCTTGGGGTGCGGGGCCTCTGCTACAAAAGAACTGCGGATGGGGACTGGAAGGCAGCTGCCTCGGCTCCCCTCTGGGTCCCTCACCTTCTCTTTGGGAGATCTCCTGCCTCGCACTGGAAGTGGTTGGGTTTTCCTTCAGGTCTACATTCCTTTACCCGCCCCCAGCTCCGTGCCTCACCTCCTGATGAAAATTGAAATAGTGGCTCAGTTGTTTTCCACCCTCGAGAAGAGACACCTTCCTGGCAGAGCCTTTCTTCTAGCACCCGTCTTGTGGGCACTCCGAGCGTACGGTCCTCCCCTTCTAGGACAGGGGATAACCTGAAGAAGAGATGCACCAGCTTTCTCAAAGTTCCCAAGCCAATTTCTTTGTTATTTCATTGATGCAAAAAACACGTGGAAACATACCGAAATGTCGTGTACACCGTTCACAACAATAACAGCACACCTGAACCCCGCTGCCCGGAATCCCTCGTAACTCTTTAACATCGTTTGAGCTATGAATTATTCCACAGAGTCTCTGGGACCTGGGCTCAAATCTAACCCGAAAGCTGTCTGTTTGCACTGCCGTGGTACTGAACCCAGCTCCTCTGAGCTGCGGTTCATCTCTGTGACTTTCAGCAGCGCTATGTACCCTCCTCCCTTCTTCTGTAGATGCCCACCTCTCTGCTGGCGCATATGTACCATTCCTCCTTCTCATGGCTGTGGCCAGGCACCTCCTGAACACCTCCCTCATGCCTGCCCCCATGCAGCCCATCCCAGCTCCCTGCTGAAGAGGGACGCCTCGCTGCTTGCCGGCTACTGTGGAGTTCTTGCATCAGTAAAGGAAAAGACCACGCACGAACTATTTTTTTGTGCTGCTAGAAAAGACACCCGAGAACTGCTGTAATGCACAATCTGCCAGCAAAAATAAGGTTAAACCCATCGTTACAATGCCTTGTTATCATCCGGTATTAGTGAAAACTGCTCTCCTTGCTTTTGTTTGAAAGGAAACACAGTGATTACCCCCCTATTACATACACCTACAAATATTTACTAAAATAATGTAGCAGAGCAATTTTTTTAAAACTTGTCACAGCTTAAATATTCCCATTACTTTGAATCTGGTTTGATTCTGCTTCAAGTACAACTGCTTTCCTGCTGCTTCCTAGGCAGGAGTCCAGGTTGCTGATATCCAAATATGCCGACTCCCAGAGGGCTCGATCCATCACCGATGCAAGTTATCATCGCTGTGCTGCATTCGATGGGACGCTGCCAGTGCCCAGGAAAAAGAAAACCCACAGCGATCCTCAAACCCTAGACGATGGGATCCTCGTGGGGCACAGACCGAGAGCTCTGAAACCAGGGTTCAAAGAGCTGGCTACTAAAAACACCTGGGTTTGTTTAGACCACCTCAGTATCTCCAGATGTCTCTCCTCTGTGAATGATGGCCCACGTGTTGGTGCTACAGTTTCATTTCTTTCTAGTTCTTAAAAAGCTGCCCTTTATTGTGGGGTGGGGTGGGGGGGGCTGGGTGGACTGCAGTCGCTTTTACCCTGCGAATGCTGTATGAATCTAAATGACATGCTAGAAATGTCGTGCCAGCAGCTAACAAGGGGGTTTAGAATAAGCGCTCTCTGGCCAGTACGAAGCAAGCGTGGGCTTGTTCACCTAATCGGCTTTAGGGCTCCTCGGTGCTTTCTGTCAAACGGCGTCGCACAAACGCTCCTCTGGGACAGCTGCTCGGAAAGTGCGTTTGTTCTCTCAGGGCCTGCATATGCCCCGCAAAAAGTAAGAAAGGTTTGGATCACCGTTGCTAGGTCAGGATGCCTGACAGGTGTTTTTTTTTTTTCTTTCAGGCTCTATTTTCAGATACTTCTTGATTTGTCAAGTTTCATCTCTTTGGACTAAGGTTTCCTGTTTGAGAGGTATGTGGTCTCTAAAACCGTTCAGCTGGTTTCCAGACTTTGTTCTTAGCAAACACATTTTCTGTGCTAAAATAACAACTATTTAAGAACTACTTTTCTAAGGAGCTCTAACACCTTTGCACTTACAAGCAAAAGTCTGAAATTTGGTCATCGTGAACATACCTCGTTCAGCAAAATTGCACAAATTTCTTAGCTATAAGAAAAAAATCTTACTTCACACATAATAGAATCGTTAGAAGTACAGCAGGGAAAATTCTCTAAAGTGTCTCCTTTTGGCTGATCTTTGAAAAAGATTCCCGCTGTAAATGCATTCCCTGAGCTGGAAACGCTAAGTGATCTGACAACAGCAAAAGGTAAGCATCTGCCATGGAGCATTCAAATGTAGTGATCTCTTTCATCAAGTTATCAAAACAAGGATGATCCCACTTCCAGAGTGTGGAGACAGACTCACTCACGTTTGAGAAGTACACAGGTACCACAGACAGAACCCGTAGAAATTTTGAAATACGGATGTATGGAGTTGGGGCAACTTTGTGACGGAAGAAAAGAACGATGCTGAAAAGGCACCACAGACTAAAACGAGGAAACAATCCTGCGGGAAGACTAGCTCGTGATCAGGCAGTTAAGAGCCTGACCATATATCAAGCTGGTAAAGTAAGGACTGCATGTATAAACTCAACTCAGGCATCCAGCTTTTCAGTACTCCAGTTTGTGACCTTTGCAAAGATTCTGGAGCTTTCTGCCCCCCTGGCTCGGCTGCTTTCTGAGTTTTGGTACTCATCTTGGCAGTGACAGATTTTGCTTTACCTCTGTACTTAAGTTTTTGATGAGGGAGTTCCATTTTCCCCATTTAATGAATCGGGGAGAGTAAGGATTTCATTAGAAAGCAGAGTTTTGTCAACTAACCACCAGCTTCAGATGAATGACAGTCATCCTGAGCCAGATTTTCATTTCACGTCATGTGCATATCACTGTGATCAAGCACCTCTGGTAGCTTCTACCAATGAAAAATCAAGCTCATACCACTACTGACTGAGCCCTGACTTTGGCCCAGGATAGCTACGTCAAGCTATTCCAGGCTCTGTAGGACTGGAAGAGCATCGGAAACCAAAATAGTAAGTAAACCCAACTGTTTGACTACCTCATAAAACAACAAAAGAAAAAATAGTATCTGCTTCAGGTGATTTCTAGAGGAAGGGAATTTGAGTGAGGCTTTTCTCTAGAGAAAAGTCTTTTCTTTGTAGTTGCGATGTTGCATAGTTTTGGTCACCTTCTCACTGAAATAGCCAGAGATTCTGTTATCATCCCAGTTCTCACGCTCTGACAAAAGGCGTGTGCATATTTTACTATCCGGTTTTGTAAATGCTTTGCTCCCCTCATCTGTTGTCACATTTTCACTGTTAAAGGTTCGGGCTCATCTGGAATAAGTTTATGTTTTTCAAATACTTGATTTCACACAATACTATTATTTATGGTTAAGGCTTCATTGGGAAGAATGACAATCAATCATGACTCAAAGATGGTCTCAGTGCCAGAAGCATTCGTGTCCTTCTACAGGCCATCATTCCGACTTCCAATAAGCACCAGCAGGCAGTGGATGGTCATTTCCCTTACTGTCCCCTGAGGTCATGTTAATCAGCCCTCGGCTTTACTGTCAGAAGGCATAAAAACAGGAGTCCATGTGCTGCACAGTGTAGGACTGATGGATGATCCCAGAGAAGTACTGTTGATCCTCTATCCACATCCCCAGAACTTGTTTCTTTCTCTGATTTCAGAGGCATCCACGAACGAATAGGGGTGCGGAGACCAGCTGGCTGCTCCACACATCAGGTGCTGTAAAAGACGCTACAAGTAGCTGGATGCTGACAGCAGGGTGTCTGTCATCTAGATGCCTGCAACGAAGCACCTCCTCTGTAAGGCAGGACGTTCAGCAGCAGGTATCGTCTCACAGAAAAGGTAACTACCAAGGGTTTAGACAATACCAATTTCCATCAATCAGTTTATGACTGTCACGCCAGTTCCCCCAATGCTTTTCAATATTCACCTACTCAACAGCTGCGGCCCCAGACGTTCAAGAAGGAGGATGTTGGGAAAGGGAAGTGATACCCCAGATGCCAAAGGGTGGTCAGAAGAATACATTATGTCCCAAGAACGGTGACGAGATGCGAGTGACTGGACTTGGGAAGGACAAGAATGAACTCACCCATTGAGAAGCAAACAAACAAACAAAAAAGCTGGTAAGAGCAGTGGAAGAAATATGGATAAACTGTATTGTGGGGATTTAACAGGAAAATCAAGGCAGAGCAAAACACAGAAGGTGCCACGAGGGACAAGAGCAAACTTTCTTGTTTCAACAAGACAGCTATCCTTTCTCATGCACGTGCCGTCCTGTCCAAATGTGCAGCCACACAAGTATTTTAAGCTGCTCTCTCCTGCCAGCAAGAGAGCTGTTATTATGGCAGCCGCTGCTGCGCTGCCTAGATGAGCCCCCAGAGAAAGCCCTCTCACCTCCCTCTCTCACTCGCTGGCGTGCCAGCCGATTCCCTGCACACCTCACTACGTGCTCTGAATGACGGTTACGTTTCAGTCGGTGCTTCAGCCCTTCCTGGGTGTAACTTTAGCCCCCTTGAGCAGACGCACACCTGCTTTACACTGCATCTGCAGAACAGAAGAAACAATGCCCCGAGTACAAAGATCTTGTTAAAACATGCTATAGGCAGACCAGGAGATATTATCAAGCGACTGAACAAGGACCGATATACCTTTGGTCTCGAAATTCTGTCTGTTATCCCTGCTCTGCTGGATCTGCTTGATTCCAAGTTGCAAAGCGTTATCCTAAGCAGGATGACAGAAACGCCCACTGTTAATCAATGTTATTATTTTCTTATTCTTGGTACTTAATGGCCCAAGACATTCTAGATTATAATTGACATCAAGTAACAGGGTTATTTATTTTATACCTGGACTGTACATAAGTATATATATATATATATAGCAAAGCTACACAAATACTTTAGGGTAGAGATCACTCAGTATGCAGAGTTTTCTTTAACGCCTCTCGAACCCATTTACTATTCAGGTTTGCTGTTACACAANTATATATATATATATATATATATATATATATAGCAAAGCTACACAAATACTTTAGGGTAGAGATCACTCAGTATGCAGAGTTTTCTTTAACGCCTCTCGAACCCATTTACTATTCAGGTTTGCTGTTACACAAAGCAATAAACCAACCAAAAAACAATTGCCCTTATAGATAAAGTGAACATTAAGGCTTTAATCAACAATGCTGTCAAAGTATTTAGAAGAAATTAGTTTATCGTGCATTGCAAGCATGGGTTCCTCGAGACTTCTAATGAAAGCCGATATAGCCATTATCTGATTACTGTAACGTACACTCAATCATTAATACAGAAGTCCTCTTTAATGATCTTTGTTTTATGGCCACAGCCATCCTAGGAGGAAGCCGGGAGGTAGGAAGGGGGAAGTATTGCTTCTTGCTTTCGTTTACGCCAATTCTAATGGGGTTGTGACACTGAAGATCGTTAATTCGGGACTGATGTTTATTTCTTGGCCCTGATCACAACGCGTGGGTCAGACTTACGAGAGGCCAGCAGTATTTGATGTCCCGTGGGCAAAATGATGCTATTCGAGATTAATCCGGAGGCTGTGCCCGTTTTCTGCAGTCCCAGGGATTGCCAGTTGGCACATTAAGATGGTGTACATCCACGCTCCCCATCACAGCTGTGCTGAACCAAGTCCTGTCACGAGTAAGGAGCTGTGCTCTGGCATCTGCACGGAAACGATGATCCCGCTCTTCAGCAGCAAAACCACGGAGAAAGTAAAGATGCATAAGGGGTCTGGTAATTATTTCTCAAGTTTGTTACGGCAAACTGTACTCTGTTGTTATTTTGCTGCTGGCTTCTGCTAATAATTCGCTCTCGGTTTTTAAAGAATAGACCCCAAAAGAAATTTGTTGGCATCTGGCTCAATCAAAATGGAAAAAGTCATAATAAGGAAACTGTCTGTCAGAAGGAACGAGGACTGTGTTCTCTGAATGTAGATTTTTTTTAATGACTTTGGGTTTTGCAGATTGTAGTCATTATACGGCTATTTATGAGGAAGTATTATTGTTGTCTTTGTCAACAAAAAAAGCCTTGAGAACGCTGTCTGTCACCTAGGATTAGTATTGCCACAAAATACACGTTCTCTCAATATTTTTGTGGATGTTTTCACAGCATCGTTAAGAGAACCTGAACCCCACTATTACTGCAAATTAAAAATTATTTAATAGTGCCGCCTGTGAAAGGGTGTTGTTTTTACAGTTGTCAAAGACCTCAGACATTGATCATTTTGTTTAACAATACATTATTTTCTTTTAGTACTTCTAGACAAATTGCAGTTTTTATGATTCTTTAAATGTCTGTTATTGTAAAAGCACTAGTATGAGTGAATAAATAGTCACTTAAATTTTGCATCTTTAAAAGCAAGGTACCAAGAATACCAATAATACGTTTACCTCAAAAATATGAATGCCTTCGTGTACCACTCAATTCACGCTTTGAGTTTTAGAGCTTTGTATCTCTTTGGAGAGAGTTCCTACTGCGTATCATTTAAGTCTCATGTAAACTTGCAGGTTAAATGGTACGTTAGTCTTGTCCTGAATCAGAAATTAAATGCATCCTTTGGGGACGCTTCTAAATATTTTGGCTTTAATGACTGGAGCTTTCTAGCCTTTCTCTTCGTTAAAGTCAGCCTCAGAATTAGCCTTTTGTTGCTCCCCTCGTCATTCCTTCTCCTGCCTGGAGATTCTCGGCTGCTAAAACCCACCACTGCCAAATGTGCTGCAGACTGTGGACAAAAGGGAAAGTTTCAATGAAACAGGAACACCCGAGCTTGCCATTCGTGCCATGCTGTGACCGTAAAACAATGGAGTCGCAGCAGACCTGTAGAGTGCGTGAAAGCAATGGACCTCTAAGGAATGTATGTTTTCACACGCTGACAGGGGTACTAAGGTCCCACATTTTCCTACCGTATGAAATTTATCACTGTGTATAATTCTGTCTGCATTTCTGTGGTTCACTTCCGGCTGCAGCCATGATAAATGTGCTTTTATATTTGGGGATTTTAGGGTTACTCATCTTTCATGGCTGTTGTTATCAAATCTGTATTTCAAATATCTGTCTGCATCCTGCTCGTTCCAGTGCGATGCATGAGTCTACAGATAATACATGCAGGCCATGCTTAAACACACCCATGCTAAGCCTCCAGAATTGAGCTCACTGTTCACTTTGGCTGATACCTTGGCCACTGCACCCCACTGCAATCACTTCAGCACCGTCAGTTCACCCGACCTTCCTCTGCATTTGAGCTGACTCAACAAACCCATTCGTTTTTCCTAACAAAACACTGGAAGTTTCCAAATGATTTTTGCTTCCCAGGGCAGACTTCAAAATGAATACGTGCATATGCGTATGTGCATTTACACATGTGCAGTGGCTGTTTGCTTGTGCAGTGGTCGTGGGGAGATCAAACTTGAGCTGTCAATAACATAATTTGCTTTAGAGTACAGGTCACAGGTAGGTCTGGATGGCACCTTGAAGATTCTTGTCTGTCTCCCGTGACTCAGATCTGCATGTTAAAAGGTAGTGTCCGGTGAGATGAGTCCAACCCACAGTGCCCAAATCACCCATTTGCAATGAGGAGGCTGATGCACCAGATGCTGTAAGACAGAGCGTGTGGGCAAAGCACAGGTTTCCAAAGCACAGGTTTCCAAAGCACAGTTCAGGACTGATCCAGAGAAGACTCAAAACTCAAACACTAATCAGATTCACAGCAGACTGAGAAGCAATATGATTACCAAGGGTGGGAAGGAATGAAAAGGGGAAGACTGGAGAAGATACGAGTAATAGTAGTACAGTCATATGTTCACAGCAACTATGCGCAACAGGGTAGCTGTGAATCAAAGCAGTTTTAGTTATTACTAGGTCTGGTTTATGTACAGTCTCTCTAACTATAAATAAAGCAATCAAGCCAGGTAACTTTGGCAAGGTGCTTTCTTCAAGCGTCGCGGAAAAAAGTGGATTTTGAAGAAGGATTTGAAAGGCAGACACAGCTGGGATGGATTAAAGATCCTTATGGAAGGAGCGAAAAATAGTATTGCCATAGGAGGGAAAGGTGGAAGTGATTTGACTCACTGGTCTTCCTTCTGTCCAGCGGACACATAAAATCCCTCTGTCTGTCACTGTGGAAGGGGCTGCTCCAGCTGTAGGTAAGATCGACTGTATTACGTGTCTCCAGGAATCTCTAGTACGCAAGTCTTACTTTCTTCCTCCATGAAATGCCTGTTAACATTTCCCTCAAAGTAAATCTTGCCACCAAGATGAGTAACTATGTTAGTAGTAACATACAATTACTGCAATTACTCTAGCCCAGCCTGTACAACAGCTCTTCAGTAAGTTTTACAGCCCATTCACATACAATCACAGTGCATTCTTCATCGAACGCGGACGCGTTCCTCACTTACAACATTTAGGAGGGAGAAGGGGGGTGAGAGAGGGAACAGGCAGAAATTTTATTGTTCCTATTTTAACAGTTTAGCCTGGTTCAGTTGAATTTTCTCTGTTTACTGTTTATTTTCTCTGTAGTTTATAGATTTTCACAATTCACTAACACATCACTCAACAAGCCAAGAATTTTCAGAATTACGTTTCCAACATTTGTTTCTCCTTGCTACGTTTCCACTTAGTGAATTAAAAAAATAATATTATACTTCAAAGGTTACATTTGTTGTTATATTTATGAAATCTCTCTTTCCTCTAAGTAACTTAAATTCCTGGATGTTTCCTCCCTATTTTACACGATTCTAATGATTATCCATTATGACAATAATGTACTTAAAAAGACAAAAATCAGAGTTACTCCAGAGCGCAAAGCTGTCCGAGAGCTTTAGGTCACCCTGATTTTGGTGCTGGAGAAGTCAACGATGTAATTAAGAAAGGCCTGCAGTCTTCATAAACATGCCAAGGTTATCGTCCCCAGACTCGTGCCTTTTTCTTTTCCTTGCCACTCCGAGCTCTGTCCCTGCCAATACCTGCCACGGGGAAAACGGGACCCTCACAGCCGGCCCCTGCCGTGCTTCCAGCAATCTCTGCCAGCTGGATACAGGATACTGAGGGTGGCTTTAATTTATTCTTTCCTTTTTATCTGCTGTAAAGGAGCAAAAGGGCTGAAACTCTCACCTTTTCTCTCTTCGTTAAGGATAATGTATTCAGATCTCTCAGAACAGAAGTGCCTAGTACTGTACGTGTGTTGTGCTAGGGAAAGAGCGTTACCTCTTGCATTGCTGGAAAGTCTAAACACATTTAAGTCAGAGGCAACCAAGTTTCTAACATCTCTTGCGGTCCCTGTCTTGGAAGAGGAATTGCCATAAGAGGTACTATTAAAGACTGCCCAACAAGGGATTTCTGGAGATCATTTTTGTACACCGGGCCTATCTTTTAAAAGGGTTTTTTAAATCGTTAGGAAGAGCCTTAGAATACACAGGGATCTGCATATCCACGTATGTCTCTAATAGCACTTAATTCCTCCAGTGCTTTTTGCCCAAAAGGATTTATCTCGTAGGCTCTGCAATAGACCTAGCAAGAAGGGAAGTCTGCTCGCTCAATAACAGTGATAAAAGTCAGATATCATAATGCTTCCATTTCATTAGGAAGCTATCTGTCTCCTGGTTGTGGCTGGTTATGACCCAGGAAAAAGTGGATACGTGGCTTGATACGGCACAGAAAACATAAGCTATATATTAATGATTACATGCTGTTTCTATGTCAAAAGGACAGTTCTCTCGGTTCTAGTTGCACACTGTTTGATTTCGCGGCAGGAGGAAAGGGAATAGATGATTCGGTTCCTATAATCTGTAAAAAGCATCAACAATTTTAACCTGCATTTTCCCTTCAGTCGCACTCTCATCTTTAGCTTCTTGTTTGATGTTTTCCTCCACTGACTATGACCATCCTTTAAAACACTTGAGATGAAGTCAGGTAGATCAAACAGAATATGGTATCATCTGTTTATGCTCTAACAGCGTTAACATACATCACTGAAGGGAACTGATTACTTCCCCCTTCAACCCAAACTCATTTTTATCCTCGCGTGCCATACACGTACGGCAGACTAAGGACAAAGAGAATCGAGTAATGTTAATTGTGTGGTTTGGGGTACCATTTAGATTAGCCGTAGCAGATAATTAGACAGATAAATCTTTTGTTTTGGATGCTTGTGTGTTGGTAGGAAAGTACAGTGTATCAGCTGGTCTAACTCGGTCTCCCTGGTATCATTTTGGAGAGGGGAGGGTGACAACTGCAGTGTTTTTTCTCAAGTTCTAGGTTCAGAATCATATTTTGATAAGACACTAAAGCTCTTCCTGCAAAGCTCTGCTACTTTTTCCATATAGAGAAGCTATGTTAGTGTTCAATCATATTGCTCGAGAAGAAAACAATGCATCTAGCTAATCCTATATATTCACTTTGCTTTATACTTTGCTTCTCACTTATTACAAACTTTCCTCTCTCTGCAATAAATTGATCCCTTTTTGTTTCTTTTCAGTTTTCCTGATTCCAAACCTCTCACTAAGCTTGGTTTGCTGCTTCTGCTGGGCCACCTAAACTATGCCACGTGTATTATACCTCAGGGTGGATCATTAATTCTTACCTCTTTGATTTAGCTGCAGTCTCAGTCAGATTCCTGCATCATTTTATCTCCCTCTATTTTTTTCTGCCAGTTTGAAACTGAGCTTTGGCTCTACCTCCTTAAACATTAGAAGAAAGCACATTTCTTTTACTTTGACCTCATTTTCTTACCTGACAACACTTGGCTGTTTTACTGATGTCTCCCCAAACCATGTTTTTTCCATTTAGTACTAAGGATAGCGCTTTCGTGTTTCAGCAAAAGCAGCTATTTGCGTTCCTATCATGTTCAGAGTCATCCTATGCGTCTGCCTGTGCGATTCTGAGTTCAGTGCCAAAACAATTTGGGAATTTGTATTAGAGCTAGAAAGCCTTTCTACTATCTTGATAGCTTAGCTGTATTTGCTGTCACAGTATTAATACGAGCCAGTCGATTCTGCATTCCTCAGTACATTTCTGCGTTCTCTCTTGTGCTCTGGATCACCGTTGGCCACTGGTTTCTAATCAAGCATGTTTACATGCAACGATACGTTCATCAAACCGCTGGTAAATTTTCTGTTACTATGCAAAAATTCAGATCTCTAACTTCCAGGCTAAACCTAGCATTCAACCATTTTCATATTTAATTCAATGCTAACTTCCTTCACATTTTACTCATCTAATGCAAGTTCACATTCATACTCTCCTCAGAGTCACGTCCAATACTCTACAACATTAGCAGTCCTTTCGGCAACGTTAGGGTAATGTGTCTTTCTTTTATCAAATACTGCCACCAAAGCTTAATTGTTAAAGCTCTTCAGCTTAGATGGTCCACAATTGCTTGTCTCAGTAGTTTTAGCTCAGTGTAATGCTCAACAACTTACCACATCCACTGCAGATTCATCAAAAAAAGTATCTATCTGATTTAACAAAAGCGGAAGCTGGTCTGGCAACCCTGGAGATCAAAGTACACTGATGTTATTTACAGGGGCTGAACATGCAACCATACAATCTTCTACCATATTTAACTGTGTGATGTGTATCACTTTTTATTCTGGGAGGCCACTTTTACAGGTCAGTCCTTCAGTTCCAGTACACATTTAGTCCTTCTGAGTCCAAAAAGCAGATGACATGCTAGCTATGGTTACAATTTTGTTTCGTTTTGTACTTAACTATTCATCTTCAACTCTAACCAAGGCACCCAAACCACATCTACTACATAGCAGGGATGACTCAGGAGCTCATTTTCATGGGAGCTCTTTGCAGCCCTCACCACTATGTGCTGTAGAAATTTGTGCATGGGAAGATTCGTTCTCCTTGAAGAGTTCGCCTTCTGAGTATAACTTCAGTGTGTAGACAAAACAGACCATGATAGGGGACCAGAAGCGCTAAAACCAAAAGGGTCTAGTAGAAAAGCAAAGGTCTCAACTTGCCATTTGGTCTAATCAGAGCCAAAGAGGTGCAGCTCAGAAGCTTTATGACAGAGGATTTTTAAGGAGAAAGGCACGGAAAAATGAAACGCCATTTAGTTGTCTTGATTGGGTGAGACGGTATTTGCCAGAGCAGGCAACAGGCAGGTTATCACGGATGACATTCCCAGCGCAGAGCAGGCAGGAGTTACCAGTTTGTGGCGTGTGTGGTTCTGACAGATGGGGTGACGCCATCCTCTGGCCTGTAGGAAACGTCTCCAGTTCTGCCTCCGCTTCTGTCCCTGGTGTTTCTTCTTCAGTGTGCTTGGTTGTGCCATGCTCATCAGCGCTCACGACCTCAGCCGAACAGGCGTTCTGGCTCATGGGAGAACGTCCCCTGTATTATCCTGGGCTTTGCATTAGTGTAATGCTCTAAGAGCTTTTATTTTATTTATTTTGGCTGGATAGCGGGTGTGGATTAACAGTGCATAACACCGATTTACTCCAAGGCTGTTGTGTGATCTCTTGCTTTACAGTCTAGCCGCTGGTTGGAACTTCCCAAAGGCTTTACACCTCCTGCAGCTGGGACTAGCTTTTCAGAAGATTTCTGCTCCCATGTAAGCACTTAAATAAATGCCAAGATTTTCCAGGAGCCCTGCACGTTGAATGCTGCATGGACTGGCACTACGAGATTGGCTCTTGAAAATTGAGCCCTGTGAAGTGAGGATTGCGCTATTTACTATTTGTGATGCTTTTTCAAATTAGACTTAAAATCATTCCCAGTATTTTCAGTCATTAGAGATCGTAAAGAGCTACGTGCCACTTAATAATTACACTTCTGCCTGCCCCTCTCTCTCTCTGCAACTCTCTGTAGCGAAGATACTTCTTTCCTAACACGGACTGGCCCACTCATCTGTGATGCTGAATCCCTACGGTTCATAAACGGCTCGCCAGAGGCAGTGGGGAAGACTGGATCCATAATACAGCTGGCACAGGTGCCTGAAGCATTTCCACAACTAATGCTTTACTTTGGGATCCACGCTAGGGAAGGACGTTGGGTTTGTATAGGTTATTATTTATGCCATTATGTCAGTCATATTGTTCAAACGGATTCAAATAAATGAGTCTTTCTAAGACTTGAACAAATTCCTGAATTACTGCAGAAGTTATTAAATAGTCTGCACTCAAACTTTTAACAGTATTGCCTGGTTTATAGTTTGGTAGGAAGGATTTCATGATGTAGGAATGCCACATTAATTTTACATTTAATAGTGATATCGCATTGCTTCTAAAAACTTCTCACACTATCTCATTTCTTGTAGCCAATTCTAAGTCATGTTTTTATCTGCCAAGATGACATGTTCAAAGAGCTTTGGAAAGGTTTGTACAAAAAACTTGTATGAAAAATAGGATGTTGAGTAGCACTTCCCAAACGCGAGAGAGATACAGCAGAGTGTTTTAGAGGCCAATTAATTATGGAATAATTCCTGCAAACTGCAGCAGTAATTAATGAGCAAGTAACATGCAGTATTTAGAAGTGAACAGCAGTTAGCAAACACTATGCATCGTTTTGTGACCGTAATACAAGAAAACAGTCCTGTACCCATTTATTGATTACAGGTATTAACAGATTCCCCTAGTTAATGATGTGTCTTGTGCTTATATCATCCAGTTCTAACCTGAAATATGACTACGTTAAAAAAAATAGCACTTTTTTTCTTGCGTGCATTCACAGGAGAAGAAGCAAGTTTCCAGAAGAGTTTGCTTGGGTTGAGAAACCAGCAGTGATGAATTCAAGGAAGACAGTTGCAGAACCACGCTGGCCCAGAGCAATTAAGACTTTACTGCACATCAGAAAAAAATGCTTGATGTAACTGGAGGGCTCAGGTGGGTTTCCTCTTGCCTGTTCCCTGGGGAGTAAGCAGGACCGCACCCTTCCTCTAGCCTTATGATATACTCTTTTAAGCTTTGTGAAGCAGTTCATCCACAGCCCTGAGAACAGGACGAGTGCGACCTCTTCCCTTAGCGTATCATGAGGAAGGTCTCCTCGGCTTCTGTACACATCTTTGATCTGGCGCTGAATAAACTTTTTCAATTTGTGCATTATCAACAAAATTTTCTGCTAGCTTGTTCAATCAGCCCCACCAGCCAAAATCTACTGACAACGTCACTGACCTGCAAGACCTGCTTCGGTACCTCTCCATCAGCAATTTCTCATTTTAGATCACCAGGGAAGACCTTCAGGGCAGGGACCATTTCTTCCACTATGTTTGTGCAGCACTTAGGACAGGAGGCAACCAATATTAATTGGCAAGTCTGTGAAACAGTTTACTTCATCTTAAAAAAAAAAAAAGAAAAAGAAAAAAAAGGATGGTGATGAAAAATAAAAAGAACAGAGGGGTGAGCATCAGAGCCCAGCCAAATTTGGAGAACCAGACAAGGAAAAGCAGCATTTTAACTTCTAAATGGAAGAAAGCTGACTCTTTACATCACTAGCTACATATACAAGAAACCCAGAGAACATTTTTACATAGAGCGTCACCATGCTTTAAAACTCAAGGTTGTTTTAGCATTGCCCTTTAAAGATCACAAAGAGAATCAGCTTATTGAAATGCATTAAGGCTGGTGATTTTCCATTAACTACTTCCAAGAGGATGAAAAAATTAACTGAGACAAGGAAGCTTTTTTGTAAGGAGACTTACACCTGCTACCCTTGGTGTCTGCCCATCCACCAGAGAATGTTTAGGCATGTTCAAACTGAAAAAACCTTGAAAAACACTGTTAGGACAGTGGGTCTATTCGTCCCAGAAAGGCATGTCTTTAAATGCACTAAATATCCTTAACGCTTACTTTTTAAAGCCTTAAAGTGCTTTTGAAAGATCATGAACAAAACTTTTGGGTCTTGACTTCTGTGATTTGTCTTAGATACCCCATTTTCCAAATTGACAGCATCCAGAATTTGGCTAGCAGTCGTGAGGACTTGAGCTCATCTGACTGCTCTGGAGAAGGCACTGTCTTCTTCCTAACTGTCTTCTGTAACACGTCCTGGGCTTGCTGTCCTGTCAAGAACACAACCTTACTACAAAAATAATTTAAGACTTGAATGACTGGCTCTTGCCCAAATCACAGCAGTGTTCCAGGCAACAAGCTCTCTTCCCGAGGCCACCTGTGTTTTGGTCTCGCTTCATGGCTACAGCCTAGTGGCCTTTGAACTGGACAGATAGCAGCTGGCACCCCACTCTACATTGGAAACGATCTGATTTTCAGACACGAAGGAACTGCAACAGTTCCACTCAAGTCAAATATGTGGGTGCCTCCGCTCTGGATGGGTGTTTTTATGTGTCTGCACCTACGGTTAGTTGGACTTTTAAAGACACATTAATCAAGTGGGTTTACGCATCATTCAAAGAAAAAGCACGCGATTCATGCAGTATCGTCAAAATACTTGCAAGAAGACCACTAATGAATTTAAGCTCCCATGTGTGTGCTATTTTCTTTTTCTTAGGCGTATTAGCAGTCTTGGCAAGAGGTGTCAATCTGAACCCTAAAGAACCCTCACCTTTCCTCACAATTCATTCTTAACCTAAATAGCGGAAGTATCAAATATGAATTATTGACAGGATGAAATCGATCTGTCACAAGGGTATTAAGAATTTATTGCTTATTTCTGGAAAAAAAAAAGTCCACTTTTATAGATGCCTAAATTGCTTTTATTTTGTCAAAGGCTAAGAAAAAAGACAAATGCTGAACGTTCATAAAAAGAGCCATGGGACTGCATTTCTTTTTCCTCACTTTCTTATGGAAAGGAGAGTGTTAAACTGCCATCCACAAAAAGCAGCGATTTTATGCTGAGGTCTCCAAGTCAGTGAATTTACATTTCGTAAGAACACCCTGAGGGGCTTTCAGCTACTTTGCTTAAAAGGTAGACAGATACATTTACAGCAGGGCATGCAGAGCTCCATGTGCTAACATGGCCACATAGCTGCAGATTCGCTTTCTGGCACATGTGTGTTAGGGGTGACTTAGTTCTAAGCAGGTAATGCGTCAGGACACTTTTATGTGTTGGCTGGGAATACAGCTCAGTAAAGAATGTGACTGTAATTACCAGTAACGAGGGTATAAATTTCTGATCCCTGCTTTGTTGGCTGAATTTTGCTAGTGTTTCTAAGCATTCACATTTTACAATTGCCTTATTTATAGCCTGAAATTTGGTACACTAGTTTTTCATGCATGTGAAGTGCTTTTTATTGCATGTGGTAGGAAACCACTGCCTTCACAAACTAGCATTTCATAAAAATATTATAACCAATTTAGTTTAAAATATTTTAATGGTATAACAATAAATTATTGGAGATTTTTAGTTGGAACACATTAATCCTATAGATCTTCTTTTCTTGTTTTGACTAAATAAAAACCTTATATCATTCTGTTCAAATTCATACAGTTGCTACAGAGAAATCACTTGTAAATAATTTTTAAAAAAAATCTCCTATATTATCCCCCCAAACCGGGTTGTATCTGCTACATGGAGTTACCAAAGGAAATCTGGTGTACTAGTTCACCCATAGCTTCAACCACCCAATGTGCAAGATAGCAGTTTTTTATTTCCATTCCGAAGCCATTCAAGCAACTTGCATGTGCAAACAGTTCCATCCACTTCATCACACGGGTCAAGTGAATAGGTTTTGGGGACAGGCTGTCATTCCGACAGGGACATTCGGTACGATGCCTTCCTTTGATGGTTGAGCTTTCCAAGATGAAACACTTAGAAGGTCTGCATGTTGCTAGACTGGGACATCTGGTCACAGAATGAAAGATCTCCTGCAAGTACTGTAATTGTGAACTAATGCCTGAAGTTTATATGGCTCCCCTGCACACGGAAAAAGTATCTGGGACAAAACTTGTCCTAATTATCTGCTTTTTCCAGCACCCATCATACTTGGATCATAGTCTGGGACTAGGCTGTCCATTACTGCAGTAATAATACATTCCAAAGCTGTTACCTTCTGCATGTAGAGCAATGCCTGTCTTCAATATTATTTTATATCATTTTAAGAATAGCTCAAGTTGACTTCAGTCAATGCTCTAGGGGGTCACCTTGCCTCAGTAGTCGAGTCCTAAATCAAATTAGCAAATTAATGTGTACCTTTGGTGTTGACTTGTCTTTCCTCAATGATGAATCAGGCCCTTTGTTGACTCTTGTTTTCTGAGCCAGAAGATAAAATTTCCAGGCCTTATTTTGGTTTTAGCTCTTGACTTCAGTAGAGTTGCGCCAGATTTATACACCTATCAGGGAGAGCAGTGTTTGCCTCTTCATATTTTTATTTGAAAACAACTTCAGTGGAAATGTCCAAAGGTGAGTCTTTGATTCTGAGTTTAAGTGGTTTATCATGAAGATGGCAGCGACATCTGCCTCTCTTGGAAATACTTCCTGCAGGATAGGCTGCGGTTGGCCATGAAGGGTCCTACGGGAGGAAGGAGAGGAAAAGGCAGAGATCACAGCTCCTGTATGAGCTGTCTGTGAAGCAGCCTCTTACAACAGCAGAGCCCAAGAAGAGCCTGCTCGTCTCTTCCCATCTCCTTTACAGAATAAATAACATTAAATGAGGCAAGGAGGAAGTAGACCACAGTCCTGGTCCTTTCCACTTTGATACATAATGGAGTGAGAGTACAAGAGGATGATCCTGACCTTAAAATGTGGGTGAAAGCACAACTATGCATCGTTAATTATAACATTATTTTCATTAGGATATTATGCAACTCAAACATAGCACCACCTGGAACCTGGCATTGACTTCAACCCTCTCCTTCCTCTCTTCAAAATGAAGCTAACTTTTGGCTTTTACTACAAACATCACAATAGCAGCTACTCCTCATAAAAAAGCCTGCGCCTTCTTCAAACCAAGGAAAAGAGTACGTGAGCACAAATGAAGATACTCCTTGGTCGGCATGATTTCCCTCTCTGCTCACCCAAACACATAAGACCTTCATCCTGGTTTCTGGTAAGGTCTGCATATAAACCATGCATGACTAGATCTAGCATCTACTGAACTACAGCCTGATTCATTTAGGTTTTACCTGACGGACAATATATTTGAGAAGTAATGTCATGAATATAACAATTTTGTTTTGGAGACAGGAGGAAAAGCCCAGCTTCATAGCTGACTTTCATTGCAGTGTCAAAAGGAAACATTTTTAAAAGTGAAAAAAAAAAAAAAGCAAAAAGAGGGACATTTGGGCATATCCAGCACAGGACTGCTAATAGCCAGGTGGCCAACTTGCTTGCTTACAAGTGGAAAAGCTGAGTTTAAATTCATTGTTCTGCCTTTATCCCTGCTGGGACTTCGGCCTCTGTCCCCTACGGTGGATACTAGGAATCTAATTACCGGTCTGCAGAGTAACTCTGTGGACCAGAGGATGGTGAACCATTCACACAACAGAACACCTCTGACAAGGCTGAGACAAAGTGGAAGAGGCAGGGAGATAGGCAGTCGTGCACTATAAATCATCTCTGCACCCAGGGTGGACAGTGTATGGGGTCACCAGTGCCCCAGGTGGCCACACTGCTTCTCAGGTAGCCGTTCTCTCTTGTCTGTCTTTCCTAAAAATTCCAGCCTAGCCCTGAGAAGTTTTCCCTGAGAAATTTTCATCGAAACTAACGCACTTCCAGGAAACATTTTGTATTTTTGTAAAATGCAGTATTTTGACAGAAGAATGTTTACTGGAAGGTTTTTTTTTCAAACAATTGTCGTGACAAGCTCTAATGGATGTTAGGGGTGTTTTTGACAATCCAGATAGTAGAGAGAAACATCAGCTCAAAAGCAACATCAAATCTTAGGGCCCAGTTCTGGAAGATCCCATTGCTCATATTGAAAGCGTGACTGCCATCCTCAGTACAACACCTCAGACCACTAATCTGCCGTTCTTACCATGCAATAACAGAGAGTTTGGGTTAAAACATACCACCTTTCTATGCCACCACAGTACCTTTAAAAGCCAAACCTCATTCTTGAAGTATTTCACCCAAGATACAACTTAAAATTGATATAAAGAACAGAGAGCTAATGTTCCTGACCACATGGACTACTCCGAGATACCACATCCCACTGATAACAAGAGATTTCCGTGGTACCAGCAGCTGTGTTTCCCCAAAACCCAAGCCACAAGTCTGAGGAAGTTTAGAAGGGACGACCTTTCATGCAGTAAAGAACTTTTCAATGTAATAGTGGAAACAGAAATCCTTTGTTTTCCTCAAATCTCAAGACAGTGCCTTTTCATCCTATGTTCAGTCAGGGCTCAGCAGAAATATTTAAAAGGAGAGAAGAAAGGCTTTGTTTTCACACGGCCCTAAAGCTGCTTCTCCGTCCTCCTCCTCCCCTGTACTTCTGACAGACTTTTAGGCTCCGTAACATCAAGAAAACTTCATTAGGCTTGGATTCACCGTGATTTCATAGGCAGGTGCCTACATTTAGAAAAACTACTCTGTGCAACTTCCTACGTTTAAGTGGATGTGATCTTCTTGAAAACTCAGATTATTGCCTTATGCTTGATTTCCATGTGGTTTACACCAGCAGACGTGTGATCGAAGTGTAATCTGCAGTATTGTGAGCAGTTTTTTAAAGGGGCAGAAACAGCCGTATACAGGCTTCCCTGGATTTCAGGTTGACTTTTGATTAGCTTTTATTGCAGGTATTCCAGGTGTTGCCATTAGTTAGACATTCTGATTCTTGCTTTCTAATTATATAGTCCACAACTACTATCACCCTCCATTTCATTTTTAACATGACATGATCTATTTGTAGATATATTTTGGGTACTCCAGGAACTAGAGCTCCAGCTAGGTATGATGTGACACAAATTGCGTGTTGCAAATTATATGTTCAGGTGTCAGGAGCGCAGCATCATTCGTCAGCCTCCCAGGGGGGCTAAGAAGTGTAACAACGACAGCCACCTACCCGCTTGGTGAGAAAAAGGTATTGAGGCAGCTGGCTCTCTTCTGCAACCAAACAGAGACGGAAGGACGCAGCCCACGATTTGATGGGCTGGCTGCTGCTGCTGAAGAAGGGCACAGGGCTCCTTGAGAAGGCTCTTTAGCTGGGGGGCAAAAAAAAAAAAAAAGCGGATTCTTCTGACCTCAGTGTTGAGCTGAGCAGTAGAAGACAACCAGGACCCTCATGAGTCTTTCTGGCTGCGGTGGTGGCGGGCAGGAGAACGGGCAGGCAGCGGTGTGGGTACCTTGCCCACATTGGGTTCCAGTGCGAGCCAGCTGCTCAGAGAAGGCTTGCAATGTCATTTCTACACAAACAACATTCAAAGCACTTCCTTCCTCAGGAATCCCAACCAAATACAATATGCTCAAATCTCAGGGAATTTTGCTTGTTATTTTGGCCTCTAAATAGCATCAGTTCTCGAGGCAAAACGCTGCTATTGCTTAAACAGGCCCCTAGCCACCTTCATAAAACCAAACTACCACTGAAGCAGCATGTCTTCCCATGTGGGAAAGAAACAGCAAGTGCTGCGCAGAAGTACAACCGTGTAATGCTTGCACTTTTAACATAAATACCAATATTTAGTACCCTGTAGGCACAAAAAACCCACCCACACTGGGTGACAGAAAGGCTTATTCACAGACAACAAAATTAAAAACAACTGAAATCAAAATTTCTGTATTTCTTTTGCAGAGTAAGTTGGAAGCAAGTCATGTCCTGGGATATACCAACATATTTAAATCTCTAATGCTGTTCAGTGGTATTGCCACTACAGAACACGGCAAAGAGGATCAGCAATTTTTTTTTTTTTTCCTCAAGTGACATCACATTTTACATTATTTATGCTTTTGCTGACTGAAAAAGCTTAGCTGGGAAAACAACTGTGTACAGTAGTACAACGCCTTATTTCTATTTTGAAATAACATTGAAACAATTTTGAATTTAAATTGAGAAAGCCTTGTCTAGAGCTAAGCGTGCTTTGTGCACAATGCATCAGCAATATATTTCTGTTTTTCTCTCCCTTCCTTTTTCACTTCTAGAGCCCTCTAACAGAGTGCGTCCATACTAACAGATTGTTCTAAACCTCTTTAGGACGCACCGTGAGACTACCGTTTACCAGGACTCAAAACAGGAGAAAGGACAGCTCTATACATGTGAATATCTAGAGCCTGACTCCACATTTTTCAAAATTTTCTGTATGGATTCTATTTAAAAGTGACAGCCGTTTTTAAGAACACAGACTACTCTCTGTCCATCTACCTACCCCGTTCTGCTTCGCTGCAGACATCACTGCTGAGGTGCGTGGCGCTGGGCGTCCTAGGGAGAGCGGCACTAGGGAGCGTGGCAGCAGAAGGCTTCTGCTCAAGCCTCCCTAGCTTGCCTCGCCACTGTGGCTTGGCAGCCAGTGCTGGACAAGGGAGTACTGGTTTACTTCGGAGCCCTTCACCTGACAATCAAATACTTACTTAAAAAAAAAAAAAAAAGCAAGCCGAGTTTCAGTCTGAGTTCAAACTTAGGCCTCTCCTTTTAAAACATCCTAACTGCAGGCTCTTTTGGGATCAGAAGTTGGGAAGTGGAAGAGGAGGAGCGTAAGAGGACAAGCTCCTCTGCATACCGTCCTGAACTTTGCCGAATCCAGCCCGGGCTCTTCCCTAAGTTAACTCCCATTCTAAGTGGTTGCTTAAGAGAAGCGGGCAGGAACACAGCTGCAGAGTCTTAGTCACACTTCCAAAAGAGAATCTGGCCCATTTTGAAAAATGAAGCCTGGACTAAACTAGGTTGTAGCAGAGCGATGTGGATTATACCTACACTGGAGACGCACTAAAAGGAATACGTTGCACATGTCTTGACCAGGAAGGGGGTATGAAGTACAGCATATATGAAGCAAAACATGTAAGAGACCATTGCAGCGATAGTGGGAGAGTTTAATTATCTAGACCTCAGAGTGGATTACATTAAGCAGAGGAAGCAAAGCTTGATCTGATACAGGACTGCTTTCTAATTTAATGTGTACATAAACCGGCAAGGAAGGGAAGAATGCCAGATGTGGTATTAAGCAACACAGAGAATATGATTTAGGACATTAAGGTTAAAAAAAAAAAAAAGGGTAGAAGGAGCGGTGACCGCTAAGCTAAATCAGCTTGCTTCTGCAGCGACGTTCTCTACTCCAGCTACGAGGTGTACGCACCCTCCAAAACAGAGGGCAGAAATGGGAGCTGCTGCGCCCACCTGTCCCCACTGGAGCGACAGCCGTACCCGCGAGACCTCCCACCCCACCCGCCCAGCTCTGCTCCGGCGCAAAGCGCCCGTACAGGCGGCGCGTGACCTGAAGCCTCTGGGCAAACCCGCGTGTAGACCGCCTTTCAAACGGGCTGCGGAGACCTCAGAGATAGGCTGTGGTAGTTTTATGCCACCTCTGCCCTCTCTTGATCTGCTTAATGATCCGCAAAAGCAGATGAGCAATGCCTGCAGGCCTGGCGGCCTGTTTATGTTTTAGCTGCCTCTCGAAGGTGCTTTCCGGGTCACAGAGCTGTCGGGAGCCACCTCGCTCGCACACCAGAAACATCCCTCCCAAGGCAACTCCCTCCACGGCCTCCCTGCCCGCAGAGAGCCTCACGGCAGCTCTCTGAAGTGTCACGCCCTCACGCATAGAAGGAAAAAGTTTTTCAGATGGGGATTCGAGCTCGTAACGACAGCGGGATGGAGCATGACGCAGTAAATCAAACGCAGCCATCTAATTAAACACAAAAACGTACGGAGGTGCTGCAAAAAATCTAGCATAGACATACAGTAATTACAGCCTTCTAGGAAGGAAAGGGGATTTATTTTGGAACAAGATCAGATTTTTTTTTTTTCCCAAGGAAATAGAAGCTTTCCTCCAAAAGGTGTTCTGGCAAGTTTCTTTGTGAAAACCCTACAAAGCATTGTTTAGAGCTTTTAACACCAGGCAGCACCGCCGCTACGCTGTGCTAAAAAGCCTCAGGTAATTTATGAGCTATTTCATGTACAAGGCCAGATTCTGGTCTCATGCCACACGCTGTAAAACTAGAGCTGCTTCCACTCCAGCGTATCCAGTTCCAGACAAGTTCGCCACTCAGGCCCCTACCACGGTTTCAGTTTCCTCTATTGCGTTATTATTATATTACTTAGCAGGTCTGCCGATGACATTGCGTTCGAAATGGAGCAATTATAAACACTGGCAGGAAACGCCGGAGTAGCAAATGCTTTTTAAAAAATGGCAAGGATGTGAAGAAATTCAATGGAGATCTTTCATCCGATATATGAAAAGCAAAGGACCAGGGAAGGAATCAGCGGGGCCACGAAAGGGAATGAGTGAGAAGTCAGTGACAGATGAGACTGATGCTGCGCCGAGCCTGAATTAATATCCTTTGCCTGACTATTTACAGAAGAAGCTGAAGGTCACATCCTGGAAACAAGGATCCATTTTCTTGAGGGGGAAAAAATTAAATGTTAAAGGGCTTTATGATCCAATCTGGACAGGTAGTTAGTTAATTAGAACTATTAAAAGTTGACAGGACTCGAGACTTAGATTAAGTGCATCTCCGAAGTTGGAAGGAAATAGCAAGGGAAATTGGCAAACCTTTAGTAATACTGCTTGATAGCTTCCTGAGGAAGGTATATCTGGAGATGCCTAGAAGGTAGCTACTCCAGCTTTACTTAAAAATAATAAAATTTTTTAAAAACCAAACTTTTTTTTCTCTCCTTCTGTTTTAAATCAAGGGAGTATTTAAGAATCCGCTCACCAGTAATCCTAACTGCAGCCACAGAACAGATATTGGAAACATTAATACGGGACGGGGTTATGCAACACGTAGAAACTGCCGGCCCAGGGAAGCAGAGGCAGCTGGATTCATGTCGTGTCTGTCAAACGTGCTTCAAGTTCCTTCAGTGCTTTCCTCAACGGAGAGGCAGAAGTGAAGTGACGGGCATAATTTATCCAGATGGAAGAGATTCATTTGGTCTCGCACAGCACAAAGAGATTGATCTGTAGAATCAGTAAAGCATGGTATAGAAAAAGCGCAATAGCAAATGGCTTCAAAATTATCTGTGGGACAAGAAGCAGGGCGTCAGCAAAACGGCACAGTTCAGGGTGACTAGAGGGACAGGAACAAGGCAGTACTCCCAAATTTCAGCGCCATACCCGCTTTTGTTCAACTTTTATATAAATGGCCTGCAGGGGATATAATTTTTAAAGTGGAATTTTTTGCTGATAGCACATAAGTGTAAAATGGTGCACAGAGCAAGCAAATTTAAAATGATTTGAATAAATTAGGCTTATGGACAGATAAAGGGCACATCCAGTTCAGTGCAGCAAAGACGTCATGACTGCAAGGCACCAAACACAATCGCAGGCAGGAGGAAAAAGGGAGGAGAGGAGGGAGCACTGACCAGGGGAAAGGATACAAAAGGATACAATTACTGATAAAATACTAAATTAATGCTTAGAATAACCAGGAAAAATAAAGGCAGGCAAATTCTTCACGCTCAAAAAGACAAGCAAATTCTTCATACTACATGCTGAGTTGTCTCCTCAGTAAAGCTGAATTGAAGCACTTTTTCCAGCGCTCTAAAAATAGCGAGATAAAAACTCAAGAGTTTGAAAGCAAAGAGCTGCATTGTCTCAAAAAAGACACAACACGATAAGACTTTTAAAATATATTTTCCCCTCCCCCCAGCAAACAAACACGCAAAATTACTTTCTTGCACTTTGAATGTTAATTTGGGGTCTATCTCTGTAAAAAAATCAAGCATAAATAAATTGAAAGGTAGTTACTACTGGTGAAAACAGCCTTTTTACTGCAAAGGTTATGACATTAACCCAGGGAAAAATTCATGAATATTCACAATCACCATTTGTCATTAAGAATCATAAAATGTGAAATGTTGAGTAGGGCTTTAGAAAACTCCTCCAGCCTACTAAATTCCCTCTTCACTACTTGCTATTATGCTAGCATATATCCCACCATTTCTTTCAGCACTGTGTTTTACAAACCGAACTCTGCAAGTTTTCCTTCTCCATCTCTATGAGGAAAAGGAAACGAAGTCAGGAATCACAAAGACCCGCAGAAACCTGCTAAAATATGAATGACTAAATTCAGCCAAGGACCTCTTCAGGTGTTTGTAACCAGAGCCAGAAATTCCCCCAAAGAAACACAAATATTAAAAGAGGGCAAAGTTATTGGGTTTGCCCCTAAATATCTCAGGAACTATCTAGTTTTCACGTTTGCACTCGTTGGATTTGTTCAAGCCACCAGGTGCTACACAGTGTGTGTGCAAACACCGTGGAGAGCCTTTTGCAAGGGAATAAAAAGGCTGGAAGCCTGATTGGAAAAAAAATCGGGAGGCAGATGTCTCCCAACCAGAAGCAGCCACAGGCAGGTAGGACTGAATACAAAGATGCTTCAACCACAGACTCAATAGGCAAATGGCTTTGCCAATATTCTGCAAAGCAAAGAAATGGCACAGGCACGGAGCACAAAGCTGCGGGTCCACTTACTGAGCGAGAGCAAATTCTGCAGAAGAAGGCTTTAACACCAGGGGGAAGGGATGAAAGGCCACAGCAATAAATGAAGAGCCATGGTTAAAGCAGAAACCATATGCATTCAGTGAGCAAAGCAGTCTCCCACGTGGAGTGCAGCAGAAGTTCATATGTGGGTACACGCACAGAGACACACAATAGCTTCTGAAATGTTTAGGAAAGCTCAACTGTTTATCTACATATCCATTCACCTTCATACTACGAAAACCAGCGCGTCAGTGGAGGCCTGGCTGTCAATCAGCAATGAGAATAGCTGTCCCCACCACTAGAACATCACAGGCCGCTAGCATGTTTACTGTGCTCAGGGATTAACACACCGCAAGCGTGGTGAGGCCAGAATAATCCACAGAATGAGAACAGCTACACTGCAAGAGAAATGGTGAAAGGCACCCAGGCGTTCAGATGAGGGGCAGGAAAGAGGGAGTGCATTCCCATCCGTCCCTACGCTTTAGAAATAAGGGAAAGCACAAAAGCAGCAAGTTTAAATCCTGGAAGTCTAAGCCGTGTCGTACGAGAACGGCTGGCTGGGCTCAGCACCTCCAGGAGCCACGGCAGCCCCGGTTTGTTTAGCAGAGGCAGGGAGTAGCTCCCTGCTGTGGTGCCCTGGAGTGCAGGCAGAGCTTTTGGAAGCTTCCAGCTGCGGGCTGCTCTGTAACCCCAGTCAACAAAGGCCACCCTGATGATATGCTCTAACATCTGTCCCCAGCTGCTGCACAGGCTCATGTCTACCGGGTATTTTTGCAACGTTAGCTGCATGTTACCCGGTCCCACCACCACCCCCTGCTCTGATCTCAGAGCACCTGGGCTGTCCTTGGGAGGGACATTTCCAAAATGCCTGAACAGCCCTTTTTCCCTGGAGGGAGCGAGCAGTGCAATCAGATGTCAAATTCTCACCCTACATCCACATATTGCTGATGATAGAGCTCACCTCCAGTAGCTAGCGTTCCTGTTGCATTCACATCTTCCCTCTAGCCTATTAATATATACAGGCACTTGTGCTCATTGGCATGGTGACTGTGCTTATGTCAGTCATGCCTCTTTGTATTCTCCCTGCTTAGCCAGTTGCTGTTGTGCGAAGGATGTGTGCATCAGGCTCAACACCTGCTAGAAATCTCTGAGCTCTCTGCGCCTTTCCTCTCTTCCCAAGTGCTCTGTCCACACACCAAGTATTTTGTATTCTTTTTCCAATCTGATTTTCATTTTTATTACTTTTCCCACTCTTATTTTGCAGCTATCCAGCTTTCTTGGTATTTCTTCCTTTGTTATATTTGCTGCATCACTTAGGTTTTGTTGCATTTGAGTTGCAGTCATTCAGAGCCACGTTAACGGACAAAAAATTAAAAAAAAAACCCTAAAAAAATCCCAGCTCCCCTTCACTTTTCCCTACCTTCCCGCAACCCCTCAAAGAAAAAAAAAAGCTAACAGCCTGCAAGAGCAAAAAGTGAAAAACTGAAATTGTTGTCTGGCCTGTCTGACTCATCAGCACAATGAATCCTGAAAGCACTTAGACGCAACGGTAACCGGACTCATAAATACACCACCTTATGCTGATTGGGGTTCTCGCTGCCGCCACCCCGGCAAGAGCACCCTGCCCTCTCCAAGGTCTTTGTTCCCGCTTGTCCTCTCTTGCTGGGAGCTGCAGTCGTGCAATGGCACAAAAAACCCAAATCCGATTCAAAAACCTGATCCAGCTTAAAATCAAACCTGACCAAAAAGGACACCTACTTCCAGCCATATCCAATTCTTACCATGGTCGAAACCTAAGCACAAATGTATCCTGTCACAGATAACCAGAATTCGCTATGTCAGCAAAAGGATTTTGGCAAAGCCCAGACAAAGCTTAAACATTCTGCAGAGATATCCTGGATTTTGGCAGAGTTTAAGCTGGGAAGGTTTTGGGGGTTCAGGGCAGACCCTTGGGTTACTTAGAGGAAGACTCTAATTGAAAACCTAGCCCTTGCTGCGTAAAGCAGATGTTTTGATAAGAAATAACATCAGGAAAACATTGGGAAAACGGGCTAACTACAGTAGGAAATTAAAATACATTTCGAACTCTTACCATTTATTTTGTCCCCTGATTTCTCCCTTTTTTCTGTGTTCACTTAGATCCTAAATGGCACAGTCCTACTGGTATGGTTTTATACAGTATATATTATTATAATATTTGTTACTATTAATGTTTAAACATCTTATTGACTCTCAAAGCAGAATACGCCCCACTCCGCAGGATTCCTTTCTCACCACAAAACCAAGGAGTGCCTTGCAGATACGTCCACGCAAAGCTTCCGCCTACACCGCCCTTCCTAATTGCCCAGAGAACAACACGGAGCCACGAATCAGAGCGCAAGGCTCAAATCTTAACTTTCAGGAATTCACTCTGCACCGCTCCTATCACCTTGAGAAGAGCTGCGCAGGGCTGCCCCCCACCCCCACTGTTCATCATTTCCTCTTTCCTTAAAGATTTTTCTTGCCTCTGTTCACTCGCCGCTTTATTTCCCGGAGGACCGCTGCTGGATTGACTGGGCTTTAATTGCTCAGTCCTGCCGGGCTCAGGGTGGAATTTCACCTTCGCTTCTCCCCCTGCCCCAGGCTCTCTGGAGCTGCCGCAGCTCTCGGTGATTTCTGAGAAGCAGCGATTAGCGATTCACTAAGTTTGCCTTCATGTGGCTACGCCTGACGTTGGCCAGCTGATCTGCACTTATTCCCGCTATCCCCTCTCTGCTTTCTAAGAGCTATCTTCCCAAGATCTGTATTACTTTCCAATCGTCCCTTATTTTTAAACAAGTTTAGTGTCATCGTGACTTTACTCATCACTCCTTTCCTCCTCCTCAGTTATTAATGGGCGCACTCTTTCTAGCGTCGGTCCTCCTGCTGATGCATTCGTAGGGTCGGTTCCCATGCCCCAGACCAGTGTTAGCCAACTTTGCTGCTTTGCCCCCAATCCCCACCACACAGCTTTTTCTATGCCGTACTCTTGCTTTCGTCTGCCTGCTTCTCTGTTGACAAAAGGGCACTTTATGCCCTCATATATACAAGTCGTCTTTCGTGCATCTACAACAGGTAGAAATTTGCTGCCACATGAATCTCTGGCACAGAGCTGTCAGGAAAAGAGGTGAGGTGAACGAGGAGCATCTGCATTATCACAAGCCCTGATCCTGATGCCTTGGCAGCATGGGTCAGAAGTTGCCTGTATCTTTTGCTATTAATCATCCCTCAGACTCCTCATGAGATGGAGTTGGGGGCAAAGGCTCTGCAACGGGCCAGAAGGCGCTCACTGTGGAGAGGGGCTCCGCTACCTTGTTTCTGCCTCCTTCCTCTCCTGTCAGAGCAGCTCAGCACTGACAAGGGCCAAAAATCTGGGCCAGATTTCCTTGCACTTCCCCGTTTCTGACTGGTTCCAGTCTTCTCCAGCCATGCTCAGTGGGTATTCATCTTGCCTGTCCTCACCCGTCCACCAGTCCTGGCCTGGACCCTCTTGCCCCAGGACACGCACACTGCTCAGTCAGCCCCTTTTATTCTCCCAGCATTACACGCACAGCATCTCCAACACACTACCAAGTAGGTGCAAGTCAAAGGTAACCCAGCTGTATTTTAAGTTTTTGCACGGTCTCAAACTATGCAGCCTCTAGCTGGAAGCACAACTTACAACACAACTTCAGCAAGATCCACTCAGAGGGGGATTAATTTCAGTGAGTGTCTGCAACAAGATGAACCTCCCTTTGCCAACTCTTGCCTCTTCCTCTTAAGTTTTCCTGGTTGCTTTATCCTCCCCGTCAAGGTATAATGTATATACCTCCAGTGAAGGTATGTTGTGCCTGCTAAGTAAGTGGGAAAAACACAGGGATGAGCTACAAGAATGAGGGCACACCGAACAACAGTCTAACGTATGAGAAGACCAGAGCATGGACGAATGCCTCATTCCCGAGTTTAACGAAGAGCTTGTCAGCTTCCTGCTCTTACATCCAAGCCTGCGAGCTCCCTTATGAAAGGGGGAAGAGGCTAGATGCTCACTGCTCATCTCCAAGAGGTCTGCGCTCTGAGGCCAGCCTTGCACAGAGCACCCTTGCTTCCTCGTGGAACACAAGAGACTTATGATTGCACATGAGAACTTCAGGATTGTGGCTGGATAGCCGAACCCTGGTGTTGTCTCGTAAGGCTGCATCTGTTGCTTACGTTCAGTGGAGCAGGGGAAATAGCCAGTGAAGATAAGGAGTAAATAGGAAAGAAAGGCATCTGCATGAAAGCAAAATTCAGCTGGAAGACCTCCAGAAGGCAAAAAATAAGGGCTTTGGCCTGCACAGCCTCTGCTGACAGGCTCGCACAAAGGGCCTCAGTGTGCAGCAGGTATTCCAGCTCTGTCGTTGTGCAGATAATTAAGAACAATAATGAAAGGGAGGGGTTTTATGCCCGAGCTCTAGCCACAGCTCCTGAGCTGCAGAAACTGAGTGGTCCCTCTGCAGCAACATTTGCATTATTGCTAATCTGTAATTGGGATCCCCACTTAGCTCTATGACTCTCTCTGACCATTTTTAGACCTTTACCATTTAAGTCAAGAGGCTCCTTCCTCTAGAAATTGTATTAAGATTTGAAAGCACGTTTCCTAATTTGTTTTAACAAGCTGCAATGATTTCTGTTCATATCTACATAAGCGCATTGTTTCCCCAGCATATAACTCAAAAATGAAACAAGAATCATGTCCATTTCATAACTGCTTCTAAAATCAGGTATATAGGAATTAAAAAATGTTGATATTGTTGCATCTCTCTCATCTAGCAACAGGAAATAATGATGAGGTCTTGCTTTCTCCCTCAGACACTAAAGACATACAAACCTAAGCAAATCTGAAGTATTCCACCTAAAGCAAGCTATCAGGTATAAGTAAGCTTCAGCTTACCTTAATTTCTGTCTTCTTACATCCTTCTGATTGCTGTCTTTCTTGCTACACATCTCTTTCAGCCCCTCATCATGTAAATTATTCCATGTTAGACTCCTTCAGATTCAGTTAGACCAAGAGGATTAATTTCAGAGCTGACGTGTAAGAACGTGTAAATTCTGCACTGGGGTGTGAGAAGGGACGAGATTTTCCCTGCAGGCTTTGGCTCTCCTCCTCCTGGATTTACATGGAAAGGAACCCAAATCCCTTTATCATTGTCAGGAAGAGGCTGAGCAATCTAGAAGCACACAACACAGCCGCTTAGATTTATTCAGACCCATCTCTTAGTCTGGGCCTGATATGAGTATTGTGTAGGCTTGTCCCTTGCAAATTTAGGGCCTTGTTTGCAAATGGTGGGAGAGGTTTTTTCTTAGTTAGATAATTCTAAACAAACAAACAAAAAGGATATATAAAGTTATACTGTTTCCAGTATAACTGAGGACGTACTCTGATCTCTAAATGCAAGGCCCATGAATGCCTGGTGTCACCTAACTCCATTTTTATTCGCTTAAATGGAAAGTTCAATAATCAGAGATGCTGTGTGGCTACAGCTTTTGCTGAGCCCTGTCTGTTTACAGCACTCCTGGGAGGAGAAATACCAAGCCATTTATTTAGGCGACTTCCTACAGATGGAGGTTTGTAATTTCAGTTTTGCAAGCCTGAATCTTTGCAGATGATATAAAAAGATGTGAAACAGATATCGACTAGAATCACCTCAACATTTAGGTAGTTCCCGAACGTAATAAAATGTCCCTGCCAGAATGACCTGTTTTCTGTTGGTGCAAATTCAGCCTCGAGATAAACAGGCACAACTTCAGAGATGCCACTGGAGTTAGCCCCAAGATAAATTTGGACCTGTAAATCCAGTCAGAACACAGATGCCCACAAATATTTCAAGACTTTCACCAGCCTTGCTGAAAAGACCATTCCTCCTGCTCTTACACTTTGCAAGGACGCAAAAGATGGATTGCAAACCCTCAACCTGCCGTCTCAAGTGAAAATTCTCACTGCGCTATTTTTGAAATTCAGAAACTTTTCATCGGTTTAATATGCTGGAACCTTTCCCCACTGGGCAACTGAAAGTTATCAGCACCTAATGATTATTCAGTGACATCTGCAAAACAAGTTTGATGTTTTCGGGCCAGTTTCTGCTGGACAGATGTCAGTATCATAAACTATGCCATCGTTGGCACTAATTGGTATCATCTTTGTCAAGCAATCTGCAGTACGGCAAAAAACCAGAAGAAGCACTTACATTAAATTTCCCTTTTGCCCGTGCAAGCCTTTCTTCACGTCATGGACACTTTCTCTTACCCCAATCGTTCCTTACCTTCGAAAAACAGAGGACTCACCAAGGTAAAAGCTCAGGCTCTTCAAGCAGAATTAAACCCAGCATTCTGTGTGCGGATCCCCACAGAGAAGACACAGATATTAAATTTCATTCTAAACCGTATTTACTCTCAGTAAATATTTCTTCTCGCAAAATGCATTGCCAAGGCATTGTGCAAAGCTGTATAAACAGTTGTAATTTTTGTCCTACTTTTTGATCCTTGCAGCTTGCGTCCAGGTTGCTGAATTGTTCAGTTGTCAAGGGCAGGTTTAAAAATTTTATGCATCGGCATGGCATGTGATGTAAGCTCTCACGCACCTGACATCTCACGCATGAATAAGTCAGGCATGGCTGGTGATTCACTGTTGAATTTAAAGACAAATAAGAGTAGCTTTCTATGAGGATACAATGCAGCGAGCTCAGTTTTGCAATTAGGAATTAAAAAATATTTTAAATCTCAATTTAGATTTTGTTTTAAAAGTGTTCCCTGGCAAACCGTTTTCTGTAAATCACTGAAGCCGTGTAACTTTTCCTGTGCAAATATATGCACACTGTGTCCTTTGCCTGTCTTAGAGGTGCTGTAATCTACTCCTGACTGACTTAGTTTTTACTTGTCCCTATGCTAGGTACAGTGCTCCTTGTTGTTTCTGTGCTAGCCTCGTATAATCCTCTTATGTCACACACTAAAGCGCTGTCGCTGCGATGAACTATGATTTCTCTTAGGACCTTCTAGGTCTACACGGGGTATGGTACTGCAGGACGGGTTAGGAATCCAAAAGTGCTGGCATTTTAGATCAGTCACAGTGAAACAATGCTTGCTAGCTCTTAATGCATTCATGAGGAGCAAGCAGTTGTAGAGTAGTTAACAGCTGCATAAAGTTACCCGTTTAATTTTGCCCTGTAAGCAGATGATCAAAACACGCAGAATAACTATCTACTGTCCTCAGTTTCCTGGTTCGTATTTGTCCGTGTCCCAAAGCTGCAAACAAAAGCACAAGCTCACTTTAGACCTGCAAGCAGCACCCTGTCCACTGCCTTCACGGAGGGCGTTCACATTTAACTGCGCAAGTTTGCAAAATCAGGGCCTTAATTTGGGAGCTCTTGCTAATTTTTCATAGACGGGCCTCAAATTTGCCCTTCCTATCCTATTGGCTTCAGTGCGAATTACACATGGATTTCCAGGGGCAAGATAAGGGCCACAGTCATCTCTCTCTTCTTCGTTTCCAGCCATTTCTTTTCATTTATTCTACACCAGCAGTTACAACAAGCGGTCTGGGGATTGGAGTGCCGTTCTGGCAGTGAGTAATAGGGAGTCTGCGTTTCTTAATATGGACAGTCTTCAAAATGAACAGGTAAACTGAAACATACCAGAGGAAAATGATTATGAGGGGAAAAGAGGGATTTATGTCTAGCTCTGACAAACTGCTAATACCAGCTCTCTCAACCAACAACTAGTCCCCAGCACTCTGTTCCGAGTACATTTTCCAGGGAGACGTTTCAAGGCAAGCCTCCCAGAGAGACACTCGCTCTCCCAGAATAGGAGACACAAAGGATATTAGAAAAAAACCGAAGGTTGATTGAAAAACAAGATTTTCAAGGGCAGCCAAATTCCTTCCTGTGGCAAACTGTGACATAGCTGTCATTTGTGCCTTATTTTAATGTTTTTTTAAATCTCCTGGGCTTCTAGTTTAATACTTTTAAAAATAATTTTTGTCTAATGAGTGAAGATGAGGTAAAGACACATTCTTGTCCTTCAAAATAGGTAGTAATGCAAAGAGTTTCCAATTACCCTTTAATTAAAATATTAATTAATTAACAAAGTGTATTTATGGAATAATTATATAATTTCACACACCATCGATCATATTTTAAACAAATTCATTTAATTAAGTTGACATGTACACTGCACGCTCTCTGTAGAGTTATTCTTAGAAACCAGTGCATGCCTGCCTTTAAGGAGATTCAGACTGCACGGGGGAAGTTTACAATGGCCCGCAGTGGTATTCAGAACAGAAATGAAACCACTTCATACTTTTAAGCAAATTTAATACCAGTGACTGTATCCCCGAAGGCTGAAGTCCCCTATCTGCATAAAAGGCACTGGGAAGGCAAGAGCAGCGTGAGCTTTCTCACTACCAATATCCCTCATCCTGACCTGGAGGGGCTGATTTTAATAAACGGTTAATCATTATCCTCTTCGCCAAGCCTGTTAAGCAGCTTAAGAAGCTTGGCATTTCTGTGGTGGGACTCAGCTAAGGCTACCAAATCATTTCATGCAGCCTGCTGAAAGCCATCACACGCAGATAGCACAGCGTGCCAGGGCAGCGTTTAAAGAGAGCTCTGGGTACATTTGGCAGATTTCCCCTTGGAGTCATAGGTTTTGCTCTGTCTCCTGCACCCCCACGGGCTTGTGATGGGTTGCGGCCCCGATTCAGGGGATTGTCGCGTTGGTTTTCCTTCCAGCGCCTGCAGTCTGGTCTGCCTCTATGCCGTGCACTCCTGCATCCTTTCTGCTTTTTCAGCTTAACTCAGGATCTTCTAACACCCCTGTTCAGAGTTTGGGTCTCTGATATCTATTACCGTCTATTTCTGAACAAAAGACTCCGAATTACCTGTGCGACTCGTAAGTCTTAAACCTGTTAGAAGTGTTTCAAGTGTTTCCCTTTCTTTTGGCCTCTCACAGGGAACTAATATCGTAGTCCCAAAGTTTCATGCTTTCCAACTGCAATATTCCTCACATTTCTGCAATGGTTTGGTAACAGCTTCTTACTTCCTCACTTAGCTTATTAAACAATGCTAGCTTGCTGAACAAGCCATATTGATAAAGCTACTTGCCTGTCACTCACGTTTGCTTTTGGAAGCTCCACTCAACTTCACAGAAAGGTGTTTGCTGAACTGCATTTGAGCATTCAGTGCTTTTCTAGAGGGAGTTTTCAGCTGCTCTTCTGCAATGTTCTCCACCCACAACCTTCCTTCACGCTCCTCCCCACACAGGGCACCTCGCAGAGTCCTTTGCTGCTTAGTTAAGGACCACTCTGCTCGCACTTGGCAGCCTTCTCCCCAGCTTCCACTGAATGTCCATTCGGTGACAGCAGCCACATCTCATTGCCCATATCACACAAACCTCACAAAATTCATCAAGCAAGTTCAAATCTGCGCAGAGGTGCTGACTTGAACTGATGTTAGTGAAGTCATGGGAATTATACCCACAGGGATCTTGTCCCAGTAATGTCATTGAAATGGGCTATTCATGAATGTGAATATCAAAAGCTGGATCTATCTGAGAAAAGACAATATAATGCGCCTCTGGATGTTTACAGTCATACATTTCAATCCTTTGTGTTTCCTTGTGTCTTTAAAGTTATTTTTTAGGTCATCAAAGTCTGAAAATTCAGCTGTCACTCTCTTACTCTTTCGTTCTTATTGAGAGTTTATCCGTAATTTAATGAAAGTTGTGATGAACTGAGGAAGGGAAGAAAAACGGTCCTCAAACTCCCCTAACCAGCCCTGCTCACTTATCCCACTTCCAAGTTCCCATAACGTCGCAAGTCAGAACGAAGGGACTGGCTGAAATTTTCAAGGGCCTCTTAATCCTGCCTGCATTCTTTAGTTTCTGGCCAGTTACAGTCAAATACAGTAAAATCCTACGCTAAAATTGGTATTTAACACCATAGGCGGTATAGAACTCACGTTCAATTTTAGACTATACATGTCTGAGGAAAGCTAGCCAAATGTAGAAATAAATTATGAGAGTAACAAGATAACATAGATGAGAATATTAGCATTATACAAGCGCTTCTCACAAATGGGTAACAGTTTTCAAATCATTCATTAGAAACCAAGATGAAGCTGATTCATAACTGAAAACATTCAGGCAGATTCTGCGCTAGCAAGGCTTGCAAGAGCTCCACCGGCTGTTTTTTCCACTATCTTAGATTCTCCTGGTTTTAAGAATGAAAAACTGATCTGGTAAAAATCTATTATAATAGCAGTAATCTGTGCCTTCTGCCACCCAGGCAAGTCTCCTAATTTCTAGACATTTACACCAGCAGAGAAGGTAGACCAAGCCCCTCGCTCCACTACTTTTTCTTTCACATGTGTAAAGTTGTGCCCTTAATTCCACATTTAGATACGCTGACAAGTGGCCTGAGATCCAACCGTGCTAAGCATCCAGCAGTTTTCAATGAAATCACCGCCCTTTTTACTCCGTTAAAAATCATCACTATGCGAAGCTCTTCATACTGCCTCTTTGCAAAATGCCCTTTCCATCTCTCCCTGTAGATTTCTGAGCATTCTGTCGACAACCAAACAGACCTTCCCAGCTGAATGAGTCTCAGTCCCTCACAAAGCACAGCACATTTTCTTGCTCTCACGGACAACCTCTTTCTTCCACCTCTCCCTTTTTCTCACAGCCTCTGCCTGCTGATTCCCAGCCAGCTCCTGGACTTTCCATACAGGTTGGTTGTGACCGGCCCAGCTTTCAGCTTTTCATCTTACTATATTACCCCAGGACTGCAATTGCCCTTTTTCCTTTACTCTCTGCCCCTTTGTCTTCAGCCTGGCCCTTGCATGCCATTGTTTCCCATCTCCCCAGTCTGTCTGCTATTTTCTCTCTGAGTTTTCCCTCTCTGGAAGACCTTAATCACACCTTTGCATCCTCCCTGCTTCACCTCTTTTTCTCTCTTTCTCTCTCTGGTTACAGCTCTGCAGGCAGGGTTTATGAGCAGGGGTCTCTAGTGATGTCCTACAGGAATACGCCTTGGCACACTGTCTGGACTGTTCAAGCCCTACTGCACCCCTGAGTGCCACAAAAAGCTCTACGCAGAGAGGCAGAACAGAAAGCAAATGCTTTACAGACACTTTCTTGTATGCTATTTTTATCCTCTCAGCATCTAAAGAAGATTTAGAAGGGGGGGGAAGGATAGAGTCTATATTTACAAACAACAATCAGGCAGGTAAATATTCTGCAGTTTAGTGGCAGTCAAGGGAATACAGAAAGAGCGTATTTAAGGAAGAATAAGCCAGAGTCCTCTGCACTCATAACTGAGCCAGCGATTTCAAATTCTTCTGGTGTGTCACCGGGTTACCTCAGTACTAGCAATATCATACCTGGGACCCACTTAGCCCTCTTTAGAATTAAGTAGTATTGCATAGCCCAGATGGTGAGTTGAGCACTTGCTGAGAGATGCTCAGAGTTAGGGCACCGGTAGCATCAGGTCCCACCATTGAGACCACAGATACAAGAGAATGTAAACATAAATAGCCACGCTCTGCTCTCGGCTACATTTTCTTTGCTGGTTGATTTTAGAACACTGGTGTCACCGAGACCAAAACCTGGAACAAATTTTTAAAACTGGTCATGCGTATGTAACAGACAGGCACAGCTACTCATCAGCTCCTGCAGTGCATATCCCCCTTGGTGTACCCAGTGGGAGAAGCTAGACTGGTGCAAGCAGAGATAGAGTACTTCACGGAGCCATGTGGTCATGTCTAGTCCATGAGGCCCAGAATTGCATCCCGGACCTTCCCTCCCTCCCCTGGTTAGTAACCAACAAGGAACGAGCATGTTTTTTTCCTGATGCATCAGGGTATCTGCATTACTCCTCAAAAGGCCTCCATTACCTTCAATCTATGTAGCAGGCTTACCCCTCTCAACTCCTTTAAACTTTAATCTACGAGTAGCGGGCTCAGTTTGGACTCTGAAAGGAAGCAAACATTTGTTTCTCAAGACTGAGATGTATCACTTATCTTACGCAGCTTCACAAAGCAGACAAAAGCCCAGTCCAACGACAAAGTGAAGCGGAGAATGTCGCAGTAATCTAGAAGCCAAAGTCGTACACAAATCAGGAAAATTGTAGCTCCCAACTAAAGCCAGTTACAAAACAGAAACTCTATTTACTGCCTCCCAGACTGAAATTTTGAAGTGTGCTTTACGTAGCACTACTTTGCTGTGAAGTACTTGGCATTGCACTGCAGAGACAGGTGGTACAGGACTGCCACCCATAACTGAGTGGCAAAAGGCCCTTAACAACTTACTTAAGCATCCAAGCCTTCCTCCCCTTCTTAACCATACTCCTTGAAATGATTTAAGATTCACGTAGAGCGCAAAGGGGAGAGCTGTTTTGTGTTGAACATACCAACAGTGCTATTGCAACAGCCTGGAAACTACACCTCCTAGTCACATACACCCAGGTAACAAAAATAACCTGTGTGTTACCATATGAAATTTGGGAGCCAGCGAGTTCTGGCTGGCACCGAGGGTGGCAGTGCTCTTCATCGAGCAGCTCTCCTGCCTCCCTGCATCCACAGTAACTGAGTATCTATCATAACAGTTGATTAGAGAGATGAAGATACGGAATCTGTTACTTGTCTCTCTCATAATGAACTCAACGTTTCTCAGGACAACGAGCCTTTAAATTATTGATCACATAAACTGTCCACAACAGTCCATAACTTATATGAAAAGAATAAAAAATATACCCAAGTCTACGATTATTTTTTTTCCTGGTGACAAGACATCGGAACAAAGCTCAGAAGGGAAAAGTAAAAAATAAAAAAAAATCTATCTGTACACTTAAAGGATTTTATGTAGGGCTTTTTTTCCTTAATAAGTCATGGATAGCAAGAAAAAGAACGTGCCAAAACCTGGTATTTTAATTAAACTTTGTACATTTCTTACTGGGTTTGTTTGCTTTTCTGCATATGGATTCCTCTAAGGTCTCTAAAGCTAGCAAACCCAAACGCTTTTAAAGACATTCCCCTGCAATATGTAATTGAAATTCCTTAAAATATTTAGAGAGTTCTAGGAGGGAATGTTCTGCAACAATAAATTACTGTAGTGCCATGGCAGCAGCATTGACGGCACAGCTGAGAGGGCACAGTAGTTTTTAAATTCCTATTCTTAGCTACTTATAATTTTGTCCATAGGCTGAAATTTTTTAGCATTAACTCCAAATTCTACCTTTGGAATGCCTTTCACCCCCTCTCCATTTCCTAACTTAGTTCAGTGTCATAAGCCAAAAGCAGTTTTCTCCTAAAACTCCAAGTTTGTCATGCCTAGGACTGAATGAAAAGGGTTGGGTTTGTCTTTTTAAAGGAACCAAAGACTGAAATACCCCCTCCATCGCGTAAGAGTGTTTCTGTAGAGCTCGAACGCTTTTGCTTCAGCCTGTGAACTTTGCCAGGCTGAATTAGGATGTGCCTTGATCTAGGAAGGGACTCACCCCCCTCCACCTAACCAAGTACAGGGATAGTCCCATAGAGCTCTACCCACGCTCAGAGCCAAACACTTCACAGAATACAACCTACATCTACAAGATACTTCATTCATAAGGTAGGACCTGCAGCATTCCTTCTCATTCTGTATTTCTGAGAATAAACCAGCACATAGCCATACAGAATTTAATTCTTTGCTATTATTTCCTAGGCTTATGATTGATGAGACAAATCTTAAACACATGGAGTGGAAAGTAACTGCTCATCCTGTATTTTCATATCCTGAAACAGATGATCACTTCCCTTTTCAGACAGCTTAAAATCTTAGTTATTTGGGGCTAGATTTTAAGCTATTTAGGTGCTCAATTCCCATGCAGCTGCTTAATGAGGTATTCAAATACAAGAGGCCTTCACAGCACTTGAGAGACCGTTCTGTGCTTTCCCCATTTTAATTGTTTTTCAAGCCTTATCTTCCCTTTAGCTCATTCTAGGCTTTTCTTGCTTTTGTTTGTAGGTCTTTCCAGGGCTTCCCATGATGTCCCAGGGTAAGTTCCTCTCTTCCCTGCAATCTGTTTTTATGCATTTTAAAGAATTATTGGACATATCGCTGCCCTTCATAGGGGCGCAATGCCAGCAGCACTGACATTGCAACAGGGCGTGGAAACGACGCCATACTCTGTCTGGGGTGAGCCATTACCTACTTTGCAAAGAGATTCCCCAAATGTATACTCACAGCAGAGAATGCTGTTGCACCATTCTTCACTTTTCAGTTAGGAGGAGTAAAAACAGATGGCAGCAGGCCAAATTAACGAAGCGGATGGGTTGCATTAAATGATGTAAAAAAAATCTGTTTAGATGGCTGAGCAGGTAACAAATATGTTATTTTCTGCCCAATTTTTAGTAATATTTTTAACAACAAACATGCTGTAAAGTAAGTTTATTATGTATCTGCAGCTAAGGGTGCCGGCAGGGCCAGGAGCTTCGCTTTCCTACAGGCAAGAGGGACTGAAGATAAGTGACATAAACGGTGCAAGGACAAACCTGTCCTGCTTCTTTATAGAAAAGAAAAAAAGAAATAGAGCAAGCAACTCCTCTCCGGTCACACAGAATCACACAGAACGGTAGGGGTTGTNCTATCAGGTTCTCTGCAACCCAACACACCACACTTGTGAAATTCTTATCAGATTGAAGAAGTTCTCCCCACATCTCTTCGGCTGCATTCAGATTTGTTTTCTGAATTTGCAACTTGTCTATTTGTTTCAAAGCAACTGGTTGATTTTATATTGCATGGTTTCTTCTTTTGTCCTAATCTTGGCCTCAGCTCCTTTCTGACAAAATATTTTTTTGGGTGGCTCAGGTCAATGTGGGATAAGCATGAACAGAGCAGCAGGTGAAGAAGCAATTTTCAAGAAGCAATTTTCAAACTACTTTATGTTCTAAAAAAAATTTAATAAATCCTTCATATCGACTAAATCTGAAGTTTTCATGATGCTGTTCCAATATTTGCTCCTATAATGATATCAGGAGATGTTCATTAAAGATCTAATCCAGAGCCCCATGAAAGTCAACAGACAGACTTCCACTGGCTTCAGAAGGCATAAATATGCTAGCTTCTATTTATGCTACAGAACATAGGACTCCAAGAATCATAGCATTGGCCAAGTTGTCTTACAAAATAAAGTCTCTTCAAGAGAACTGAGATGAAAAGCATTTAAAAATATATAAGACGCAGCTAAATATTACATTTCTACAAGTTAAGGTGCAACAATTGTGTTTATGTTGTTGGACATACTCGCAACGTCAAACTCGGTCCATCGTCTCCCAAGATACAGGTTACGTTTCTCGAGAGACCCAGAGCAGTATTACACTGAGAATTAGGTGCAATACTGAATATACTGTGAACTTTGTTTACGCATTATCAGTAGCAATTGGTAATGAAGTGATGATGATGTGTGTGCTTTGTATTCCACACAAGGCTTAAAGGCGTGCCTGTCCTGGAGAGCTCTAGAAACCCGGCTGATCCTTTGTACGTGCATCTGCCTCTCACACACAGAGGCGGAGGCTGGCCTACCCACGCAAACACCTGGGCAGCGCCCGCGGGAAGCTGTTCGTGGCGCTGCGAAATCCAACCCCCACATTTCCAGTCGCCGCCGTGGCTTTCCTGCTCTTTGGAAACACGGCCTAGGAGGAGCACGCCGAGGGAGCGCCAAGTATTCCCACCAGGATGCACGAGCGGGATAAAACCGCGTATGTGTATTCCAGCTACCTACCGTGGTTATTCCACACACACACACGCACCCCCCGCACGGGTCAAAACAAGGCCAAAAGACTGTACACCGTTACTTCTTTTTTTTCTCAGCAGCCCATGACACTTCTCAGTATACTTAACAGTATCCATAACAACCACTAGTCCTCGAGGAAATTTTAATTACAGCATTCGTCGCAACTGTTGATTGTTTATTGTGACAAGACAAAGAATACGGGAGGAGAAGTTTCACTGAGAAACGTGCTTCGAGCCCGGCTGAGGAAAAGGTTGCTTTACACTCTTGTTTCTGATGCATAAAGCACCAGGTTAGGCACAGGATGGAAAAAAGATTTTTTGGTTTTTTTTAAAAGAAAGGTGTCTACCTGGTATTGCTCTCGGGAAAGTGATCACGCTGAACAAATTAAGGGGGAGCTGAAGAAGTGCCGATTCCAGATTAAAAAGAAAAGTAGAAGAGAAACAACAGTGCTGCAATTCTCTTACTAATATTGAACTAGATTCTCGCACTCTTAAACCGTTACGGGCATTTATTTCAGGGGTACAGATACTGGAAGAAGATAGTGTTGATGCAAATAAAAGTAAAGACTGCATCACAACTTAAGAAGAGCAAACAGAGAGCAGATTGGCATGTGTATGTAAGGGAGAAAGAATCCAAGGCAGAGAGAATGAGAAACTGATAATAACAACATTGAAGGGCGAGTTAAATCAATTAGAAAAATAGGAAAGAGAAGATCTGCTCACTTCAAAAGGATGGGCGGATGGTTCTTCCTCCCCACCCCCACACCATTACTGGCATCTGGTACAGAGAAGAAATCCAGCAACTGCTTTTGAACTGCGAGGTCTTGGTTTCCTTTCTGTGAAGAAGGGGTGGAGGTAGAAATCCACATCGACTTTAATGTGCTGATTCCATGTGTACGAGCCGGAGCGTATCCTCAACCCTGCAAGGAACAAACCCAGCAGAGGGATAACGGCACAGACTAGAGAAGATATTCAAAGTCATCCATGAAAATGATGAATGCTGCTGAATTTATCTTTTGGGGATCATCTGCATTTTAAATACATCCAGATTTTAGATGACAAGTCAAGTTTACACCAGTCACAGGGTCACTGTTTCACATAGTGACAACCAGAAGATCCAGCCACGTTTCAGCAACTTTGGCTTTGTGTCCTCTCGCCGCTGAGCCATTAAGTGTGGTATGAAATTTTCAGGCCGTGATCGCATTAGCAAACTTTGACACCCATCATAGCAGAGTACAAGCAGATAGGGCTCAGGCATTAAAAAAAACAACCCACAAAACAAAACAATCCAATATTCCCTCATGCCTCACTTTGTCAGTGTTAAAATCTCTTTAGGAGTACAATACGCCATAGGATGCTTCACAATCAAGAAAAATAGCGGCTGGGGCTTTGATGTCAAGAACATCAACTTCCCATACAAGAATCCAGAGTAAGAAATTTCAGAGGAGGAAGAGGCATGCTGCAGAAATCTCAGGAAAAGGCTTTTCAAAGTGAGGCGAGATCACAGCTTTCCATTCTCCTCCAAGTTAATTACTTAACCTCCTAGAAAAAGCAGCAGAAAAAATTGCTTACGCATGACCTACAAAGAGCAGGCAACATAGGAGTGAAAAAAGCAAATCAGAACTGAGAGGGCGCTTTTGCTTAGATGCTGGGCAGTGGTGGTGGGAGATGCCAAGTTACGGTGTTTTTACTGTGGTTAGCACAGTGGGACCCTGATTTCCAAACTGGACCCCTGGACATCTACAGAAGAAAGATAAAGAACAGACAGATGCTGAGTTTCCATTTCAAAAACCAGTTCAGCCACTTCAATTCACCTGCACCACGTTAGAAAGCGTGTGTAGTTTAGCTCCCCTCCACATGCTCCTTTGTGTTCAGTTCATTTGCTCCCTCACACTCCAACTTTTCTGTTACTCAACAACTGCATCTTCCTTGCCGGCCTGTGAGCAGACACAGCATTGTATTTAAATTCTGGTTCTCATTTGGTTTAGTATTTCAACAAAGTACGCCTCTTGTTGCCAGGCTGAGGAGTGGCCAGCGCCATGGAACACGGCCCATGTACCCAGTGATTTAAGGCAATTTGAAGTGAGAAAGCTATTTAAGGCCGGGGTGGTGGGGGGAAACAAAAAAACCCCAAGACACCTATCTTACGTTTCCCCTCTCTGTTAAAACTGGAAAACAAGCGTGAAAAGCCTTGTCTTGTGTTTTGTGTCAGCGCTAATGACATCCCCGCTGCCGGCCAGTTCCGAGTGCTGCATCCCACCGAGGGGGAAGGCCTGCTGCCCGGCAGCAGGCAGACCCCCCCTCTCCCCGCACCGGGAATGCCTCCAAGGGGGAGAGCACTGCTGTTTTGACAATCCCTTTGTCTGCTGCCTGGCAGAGCTCCATCTCATTTCGGCAAAGGCGGTATCTCCACACTCTGTCCTACATTCTGCCCCGGCTTCACGGCATCCCACATTCTGACACTCATTCTCATTTCCAGTAATCTTTCATTTTCAGTCTGTCCCACTGAAACAATGGAAACGTTAGGCCCTAAAAGCATTACCAAGCACGGACACGGCATCTTTACTTCCCTGAGTCTCGCTCAAAACAAACAGAAAATAAGCGGAGTGAGGTTCTCCTCCACTTAAGCGAGAGTGGCAGATTCCGGCCCTTTGATAACTGTCGATTTTGAGTAATCCTGGTGGTACATTTAAATCCTTTTTAAGGGCTCCCACATTCATTAAAAATAAATCCAGTAGTTATTTGACCGTGTAATTATTAGGGATAATTTGCAATTAAGCAATTGGCCTCTGATGAAGGGACAGATAATTGATCAGCCTGGTTTGGCATTTTAGAATGGGGTGGGGGGTAATTAAGTAAATCCAGTCAGCTAAATGTCTGCCTTCCCACTACATTTTTTCCCACCTTTAAACGCAAACCAGACCTCATGCAGCTGTGCAGGCCATGGGAGTCTAAGCCTATTAAAGAAATCTTTTAATGACTGTAAAACTACCACTAATTGAAATAAAAATATTTTCACACCATTTTTGCATTGTGCAAAGGGATCCAAAAATAATTCTTAATGCAATACGTGGTGCACAAACTGCTCTGTCTGACAAGTGCAGCATTTAATATGCACTAATTAGTTTGGGGGCAGTGTGACATTAACATGATTCATTAATTCTGTGGCTTACGTTTTACATGTTGTGAGTTCGCATTTCAAAACTATCAGGTTCTCTGCAACCCAACACACCACACTTGTGAAATTCTTATCAGATTGAAGAAGTTCTCCCCACATCTCTTCGGCTGCATTCAGATTTGTTTTCTGAATTTGCAACTTGTCTATTTGTTTCAAAGCAACTGGTTGATTTTATATTGCATGGTTTCTTCTTTTGTCCTAATCTTGGCCTCAGCTCCTTTCTGACAAAATATTTTTTTGGGTGGCTCAGGTCAATGTGGGATAAGCATGAACAGAGCAGCAGGTGAAGAAGCAATTTTCAAGAAGCAATTTTCAAACTACTTTATGTTCTAAAAAAAATTTAATAAATCCTTCATATCGACTAAATCTGAAGTTTTCATGATGCTGTTCCAATATTTGCTCCTATAATGATATCAGGAGATGTTCATTAAAGATCTAATCCAGAGCCCCATGAAAGTCAACAGACAGACTTCCACTGGCTTCAGAAGGCATAAATATGCTAGCTTCTATTTATGCTACAGAACATAGGACTCCAAGAATCATAGCATTGGCCAAGTTGTCTTACAAAATAAAGTCTCTTCAAGAGAACTGAGATGAAAAGCATTTAAAAATATATAAGACGCAGCTAAATATTACATTTCTACAAGTTAAGGTGCAACAATTGTGTTTATGTTGTTGGACATACTCGCAACGTCAAACTCGGTCCATCGTCTCCCAAGATACAGGTTACGTTTCTCGAGAGACCCAGAGCAGTATTACACTGAGAATTAGGTGCAATACTGAATATACTGTGAACTTTGTTTACGCATTATCAGTAGCAATTGGTAATGAAGTGATGATGATGTGTGTGCTTTGTATTCCACACAAGGCTTAAAGGCGTGCCTGTCCTGGAGAGCTCTAGAAACCCGGCTGATCCTTTGTACGTGCATCTGCCTCTCACACACAGAGGCGGAGGCTGGCCTACCCACGCAAACACCTCTTGATTAGTCTCAGAAATACAGCGAAAAGATTAGCCAAGATTTATCTGTACCCCGCAATCAAGAAAGAGAGAGAAATTGAGTCTCCTTCTCTGGAGATATTCAAAACCCACCTGGACACATTCCTGTGCAACCTGCTCTAGGCTAAGCTGCTTTAGCAGGGGGGTTGGACTAGATGATCTCCAGAAGTCCCTTCCAACCCCCCTACCATTCTGTGATTCTGTTTCTGTACCTGAGCAACAATGGACAAGGTACCTCGACACACAAAAGAGCGGCTCCCATAACCGGTGGGAGACATTTAGCAGTAGATGTCTGGTAGAGCCAAGGCGGCAGCCCAGGCAGAAGCCTGCCCACCGAAGCAGTCAGAAGCACATCAGCAAAGTTGAGAGGTGCAGCATCAAGAACGATGAGCTTGCTCAGCGGGGGTTCCCGGAAGGATGGGGTGGGAAGTGGTCATTTGAGGCTCCTCCCAAAACAAGGGAAGTCAGGAGGAAGACTGTCCTTTGAGTGACATTCAAAGGACAAAAAAAGAGGAGACATTTTTAATGATACAAAAACTAACGTCCTCCACACTACCTAAAGTAACCTGCTAATGTTTGCAAGAACCACCCGAGGCAGAAAGCAGTGAAGATTTTAGAAGATTCATAGGTTATGGAGTCAAAAAGAAGAAGAAAAAAACCCCAGAACCAGCCACTTTAAGGGGAGCTTTCAACATCTGTTTCAGTCTTCCGTGGTGGTTTTTTTTTTTCCCCCCAGTACAGAAACAGTGTGTGTTTTTAGTCAGCAACCAAAGTCAAGTAAGGGGGAGTAACAGGCCTATTTCTTCCTCATAGAGACAAGCTAACCTCAGGCTGGTCCCGTGTTGCAGATCAGAACACAGCCACTTCAGTTACCTTGTTGAGAATAACAGGGACAGACCAAACGCAAGTGCGCAGCTTCATTGTTAGCAAATGCTTCATTAAAACAAAGACATAATTTTAAAGGATCAAAGTCGTCTATTTAGCAAGATTTCCTGATTGGCTGTGCATCTTTAAATGACTTATTTGTGTCAGTCTGTTTCAGGATACATCTGGAGATGACAATGTCATCAAGAAGTGCTATTTGATTACAGTGCAGTACTTTGGGCGGCTTTTAGAAAGCAATAGATTATAGCATTACTGTGTACCGTGCATAACCTCTGTATGCCACGTAGCAAGTACGAGGCCAAAATGAACAGGCTAACCTTGAAAACACATGATTAAAGTGCTGCCTCGTGGATTGATATACAAAATGGCTAAGTTTAGCAATCCTTCAAATCCTGGTTCCCTGGCGAGCACAAAGGGTTTTGATGTACAAGGCTCTGTCAGCCACTGCGTGGGGCGTAAAGGATGTGACGCCCTCAGGAGTGCTTGGGCTACTTGGAGTAAGAAAGGCACTTGGAAGAAAAATCGTATCCTCTCGTAAGGAGCAGACACTTTTCAGCATAAATTTAAACCAGTTTTTAAAAGCTGTAGTCAGGCAAATGTCCCTACAGGTAAACAGTACGGTACTGAAATATCCCGCAGCCAAGCTGGACAAACGCAAAACCAAGCGCTATTGGTTTACAAGTCAGGCAGCTTCAGTGCTACGATCAACTAACTACATTAATTTCTGCTCTGTTCGGAAGAGAAAGCTGGCTCATTATTTAAAACAGAATTTCTGTGCACCTTGAAATAAATAGCATACAAAGATTTTTCTAGGACTATCAGGAGATTCAGCTGCCAGTACCTTACAAGTAAAAGGAAGCATAAACTCTAAGCGTTGTGTCACTTAAGAAAGCTACACCACCAGCTGTTTAACACAGAGAAAGAGGGCAGCATTTTTTCTGATGCACTTTCACCAAGACTTTTGCCAGAATAAGAAGTTCACTCATATTGCCTGTGTCCTAAAGTCACTTTTTCTTTGAGTGACACAACTGTTGCTGACTCCAACATGCTGTTTCGGTGGATATCATAAACGTGAATGGCCTACAGCCAAACATTTTTGATATATATTAAACGAGCTATGTGACCAAATGCTATCTATCTGGTTTGTTTTCATGTAGATGAACTCAGACTATATTTGTGCACTACTCTGATTCTATTTAAGTCTGTGAAGAACTTAAATCTCTCCTTGGTTTTTAACTACATGATGTCTTGGTACTTGAGGTGCCCTTTTACCTTTTCAAGTGCATCTTTTAATCCAAAAAAGTGCCCACTTAAAAATGGATCTTCTTTATCTGCATATGCAAGCGCAGATTTTACGGGCAGTAGGCTGTTACTGTTGTATCTGCACATCTGCCTGTCTATTTGACTGCTAGCAATACAGAGTCGGCCTTGAGACTCAAACATGAGAAAAGGGGTATATTCAAATCTGGCATTTGATGGCAGCGGTAGGGGGATGTATGCAATTCCACACTATCCCTTTCTAGTGGGAAACTTGTAAAATCTCACTTGCTGTCCTGGAAAGGATTTGCACAGCTCTGATGATAGAAATGCTCGACTAAGATGGATGGGTCTGGGAGTGTCACATGGCCCTCCTGAGCATAAGTTATGTTACTAAATCAGCATATTGATCTGGGAACACAGCGTCCTGGAATCCTGGAAATGTCAGGCACAGTCTCACTGCCTCACTTCTTTACAATCAAATTAATTTAGCCAGCTTACTCTGGAGAAGAAATTACGATGTCAGATACGTGCAAAGAGCAGGGCATCGGGCACTCCAAGCCCCACTGCCTTTGACTGTTTTGAAAGGAGACGCCCACAAGGAAACAGCTGGTTTGCCACCTAGTTCTCCCTTGGTGGAAAGAACCACCACCACAGGTAATCTGCATCTTTGCTTATGTGAACTCAAGGATCCCGGGGCCTCATGACTCTCCGTGGATCTTTGGGGATTCCCAAAGAGGGGGCAATCAAGAGGGCTGAGAGGTAAAATTATACGATTACATGTGATGATACTAATCCATCTTCCTGACCCATGGGACACATTTGAGATTAAAGGCTGAGATAGTCCATGCCTTTGTACTGTGATCTCCTGTTCTGTACACATGTTTAATCAAGCATGCTAATCCACAAATGTATGGTCAGGGTTGCAGCATCTGGTGTGAAAAGAATACTTTCAGCAAGCAGGGTCAATCAGCATGAGTAAGTTTGTAGGCATTAGCCACATATATTTAGTTGGTAGAGTAGTTAGATACTGGCACAAACTGCTTCTGGGGAAAAAGGGACGGTCTGCCAAAACGTATTACAAAGTGGACGTTTTCCTCTTACCTGACTTGACAAAACATGCGAGGCAAGCATACACGCTGTACGTAAGGAAAAGGAGCAACTGGAAAGTTTCAATGAACAAAAGTGATCTATGTTCTCGACCTGCAACACCAATGCATCCTGTTCTGACCCCACATGACATCACACCTAGCTTTGATTCCTACACCACAAGGACCAGGTGCAGCATGGGAGCCCCAAAGGGACACAAACTCCAACCCTGCCCTGCCGTACACAAAGAGCCAGGCTGGAGAAGCTCTGCTGGCAATCAACCCTGCAGAACGTGGTTCAGCTCCCTGGCAAAGCAGGGGTCACTACGGCAGAGGCCAGATGCAGAACCACCCCAACCTCCCACAGCTCCTCGTGAAGGCTCCCACCTCCTCCTGACCTACAGGCTTGTCTGGTCAATGCCAATACAGACATCTCCTTCTGGGCTTTGCTACACTCTACCTGAACACCCCTCTTCTATGTTGAAAAGCTCACTAAAGTTAAAAGGTAGGCCTCCAACTAGATCACTATATGCTGGTATAGAACGTTTTAACTAGCCTTTTTTTACTAGAAATCCTAGGGGTCATATAGGCATCACCACGGTGATCTGAAGGTCACCAAGACAGAGGCAGATCCATCAGGAAGCTGCAGCCAGAGCAAGAGACAGTAGGACCTTGCCTGACCTGTACCCTTTGCGGGTGAGGTGGGCAGGCTGTTGTTACCTGCTGCAAGTGAAAAACGCACAGACACAACTTGCCGATACCGCGAGCTAGCAAAAGACCGGGGTGGGGAAGCTTGAATATGTTATCAAGAAGACTACAGTTTCTTCACTAGATTTCAGCAGAGAAAAGCTGTACAAAGACAGCTTGGCAGCCACCCTGCCCTTCTTCTCTAAGGCAATCATGAAATATAACCACCCAAATTTCCTTGCTAGCATAAACTGGAGGATTCATATTGTTCATATTTGAAATAGGATTATGCAAAGGAGAGCTGGATTGTAGGTTGTTTGATGGCGAAGGGGGAAAAGCAGTTCTAAGTCCCAGCAGGCCAAAAACTCCTTCAAAATAATATAACAAAAGGTGATGATGTTTTCTCTGGAAAACATTATACATGGCAAAATTCTATTTAGCATTTACAGAAACTGAGCAAAAGGGAATACAGATCCTAGGAACTTATTAGGTTCAGTGAAGAGAGTGGGTAGCAGGCAATAAAGAAGAGCATAACATGCAGCACAAATACCCGGGCCCATTGCGGCGAACGCGAACAACTCCCTCACACACCAGACGTTGTCTTTCAGTTATCCCTCTTGCCCCTCAGAACATCCCTTTGGCTTTGCTAAATATAGACAAGTGTTGATGTGCATCAATAGCCAGCCTTAGTTTCAGCTCTCTGCTTCCCGTATCTCCTGGAAGCGGGATCGGTACAGGACACCATCCAGGACCTCGATATTTATTTCCTCCACTTTTCCTGTGTGAGGAACGACCCACAGATGCGCGCACACACACACCCCCCCACACACACACACACCCACCCTGCCTCTGCCGTATTCTGTGATGTTTCTCCATGTCTCCCTTCAGCTGAGGAGAAGGCAATTCCCCAGGAGAGGCTTCATCGCCACTGTCAGGAATGTTCTCAGTTCTGGCTGCTCAGGCACACAAAGATGTTCAAGAATATCATTAAATCAAAGCTAATCAGATGGCTCCCAGTTTGTCTCGAGACACTGTTCAGACTTCTTCATTTAAAACCCTGCATAGATTTGGCTTAATCTGCTTCACAATTCTTTCCTTTCTGATTCCTCCTGCTTATCTAATATCGCTTTTTCTTTGTCATTTCCCATGCCCTTCCGACGCAGCCTTCCTGTAAGTTTTCACCTCATCTCACCATCGATTTTCAAGCCCTGTCTGAGGATGCATTCCTTTTCTCCTCTGTGTCTTAATTTCTCTCCTTGAAAAGCAAGATCTATTTCAGCTCTGCTGCCTCTATCAAGACAGGGAACAACACAAGCATGCTACAGTCACACTTGCGTCCTAGCCAACGAGGGCATTGCTTACAGGGTAAATTGAGATGCCACAACACAGCCACTGTCCTCTGAAGCTTTATATGGTCCTCAGGTGGTCTTGTGCTGGACCCTCTGCACAAGCTGGGATTTTACAAATCGCAAGTAGGTTGCTTTTGATGCTACATTGCTTAGATCTCACATTGAATATGATAAATCATTCCCGTTCCTTAGTCCTGATTATTTTCCCTCCTGTATTGCATAAAATAAGCTGGTATTACCATAAAATATGAAATCCCCAGGACTGTATTTAGTATTTCTTATTTTTCACGCCCTTCCCCCCCACGCACTCGCACACTGAACCTCCTTTGTAGGCAGTCATGGGTTTCTATCATCTGAGGATCAGAGCACTATGCATCCATCAAGAAGTGTAAAATATTCACAGGAAGAGACTACAAGATGAGGAAGAGGTCCAGAATGCATAATATGTGTCAGAGGAACAGATGTACACAGAAAATAAAAGTTCTGCAGACTGCAATAAAAATTTACTCCATGACAAGAACTGTGTGTTTTTCCATGGCTGTCATAGATTTCATGGAACCAGTGAAATCCAGGCATTTCCAGAAATCCCATGAAATTCGCCTTTTCACCTGAATCCACATGAAATCAGAATTTTTCCATAAGAGCCCCCATAAAATTGGCATATTTCCTTAGAAGATCCCATGAAATTATATAGAATATTGCAGTTTCTTTTAGCTTAGACTCTCATTGCACATTTTAAAATGACAACCTCAGCTATTGAATTTTTGCATTTCTTCCTTTCAGAAAAAAAGGTTATGCAAAAATATAATAGGAATTAAAATACTCTTCTACAGGAGAGAAACTAAAAGCCCTCATAAATACAATTAGCGGAGAAAGTTTTGATTTATATACACTGAATTGTTACTGGTTCAAGAGTAATCTCAACTGAATGTTCTTCTTTTGACTACAGAAAAATTGACATCATGGAAATTGTCATAAATGGAAATGAACACAAGTTTCTAATGATGCTCCCTACTTCATTTTTTTTAGGGAAACCGCTAAAGGATTAAGTTACCATTCTGGCACCTAACCAGAACAGCAAACGAGAAAGTGCCACCACAAACAACAACTTTAGGAGGTAAATACAACATGGTCAACTTACTCTCTAAACATACTATCTGTTAAAGTAAATTCTCAGCTCTAACAAAGAGCAGCAGATGCTGTGGCACAAGTGTCCATTAACCTCCCGGAGTGACAACTGAGCTATTTGTTCTGGTTGAAAACAAATCAATATACCAGCTCAAACCCTGCCTTACAGTTGGTCAGCAGGCATCCCAAATCGCAACCCACCACTGGTCCCATTATTGTAATTCTTAGTTTCATTCACGGCTCTTGCACTTCAGCAAGACTGCTGTCCAAGTAAGAACCGGGAATTGAAGTTCTTTCCATAGTCTCCAGTCAAGCCTGGATCCAGAAGCAGCACAACCATTGATGATAGCAGGATTAAACTCTGGCAGTTGACCTAAAATCAAGAGATCTCACAGAAGACAAAAAGTTTAGGGGAATTGGTAGTGCCACTGAACAACTTCTAAAGAACACAGACACCAGTGCAGACAAGGCACAGAAGATGCAGTAGCAGGAGGATAATGGCCTAAAAAGAGCAGATTAAAATGCCCTTAAATAAATCAGAGGTCTTCAAATTGACTGGGCACAATGAATTTCAACTCAGGACCCTTAAATAGCCACTTACGCAATCTCTGAATGGCTGGACGGTCACCTCTGAGAATGCAAGAATACAAGATGAGGTGCCAAAAGTCTGGAAAAGAGCAAACAGAGTACCTAGCTCTGCAAAGGGGGGAAAGCAGAACTAAGGAGTTACCAGCCAGTCAGTTTGTCTTCAATCCTCAGAAAAACACCAGAACAAGTAATCAAACTGTTTGTAAGTGCCAGAAGATAACATGGAAATGAATAGCAGCTCGTATGGATTTGTAGAGAATAAATCCTGTCAAATCAATTTAATTTCTTTCTGCCGTAGGGGAACAGGCCTCATGGCAGAAGGAAAGCAGGAGATGTCACGTTTCTTGATTTAGTAAAGCTTTTGGTGCTGTCTCACACGTCACTCTTACACACACACTAACAAAACGGTTGCGAGACAAGTACAAAAGCGGTTGGGCATGATGTATAAAGTTACCGTTTGCCCATAGCCAAAGCAAGCCATCTAGGGGGACAGGAGGATTACGAAACTCTGCTGTGGATATGATGCGGTTCAGTACTTTCACGAACCATACGGCCATGAAACAGCATGCTTACTGCGCTTGCAGCCTCTGCAAATGGTGCACATAGGACAACTGCAAGTATAGAGGCTCAGAGTTCGAAGAGATGTTGACAAATTACAGTGGTGTCGAGAAAGGGACTGAAATTCAACAGGGGTTGGAGAGGAGAAGAGTGCAAGGCAGAGACAGACTAATTGGAGAGCCCCAGAAGAAAAGCAATGCAAACAACCAGAGGTCCAGGAAATGTGTCCGGGAGAAAAGACGTGGAAACTTTGGGGTCTTCAGAGAAAAGAGTTCTTGGGAAGGAGATGTTAAGACTTTGAATGTGTAAAAGCTTGTCACACACAGGGTTCTTGCATGTTAGAAAGTTCAAGCAACAGCGGGTTCAACTTGCAGCAAAATGGATGCGGGTCAGACATTAGAGTAAAACATTATAATAATTAAGATAGTGAAGCACTGGGATGGAGCCTGGGAAAGCTACGGAATCTGGCATCTCCATCACCAGATGTTTTTGAGAACAGCCTAGGAAAAAAATTCTGCCAGGAATGACAGAAACATAACCAATCCTGCAGAACGGGGGCTTCTTAAGGCTCCTTCCAGCCCTATTTCTCTAAATGCCAAATGTCCTCCTATGTTTTAGGGCCTCAAACCACCAAAGTATATAAACACATAAGTAATCCCATTGACTTCAAAGCAAGTACACATGGGATTTAAGCATATATTTAAGCAATGTGCCAGATCAGCGTAGCCAAAGGAAGTATCTTGCAAAAGCGAGAGCATTTGTTTAAACAGACCCAGATACACATCAGCATTATATTTAAAGTGTGGTTTCCTGGATTTCAGTGACTGCCTATAGGAGGAGAGCATTACAGATTTGTTCTACAGCCTTCTAAACAATTGCTCATTAGCATGAACCTTATCATACAGGGTCTGTATTCACTGAAGCTGGCTGGGGGCAAGAAACAAAACAAAAAAAGAAAACAGGCAAAAAAGGTCCAAATGGGGGAATAACATGTTAAGAACAGCAGTACTTTCTACTCATTCCAGCGCTTTTTTTTTTTTTTTTGCAAGCCAGGTTGCATACAGACAGCTTCAATATGTAGTACCTATAATGTTGAGGACACTAGATGATAAACATGTACAGAAAAGTGGAAATCTTCTTCTAACTGTCTCCCACACCTCCTTCCATATGTTATCACCAAATGTTTTGTTGTATGCCAATTTTCAGCAGATATCATTGGAACTGACATTAATTTAGCATATAATTCAATGAGATTTGCTACAGATTATTAACCATCCTCCACTTCTGTCCCTACCATATTTCTACCTTTTTTTTTTCTTTTGGAGGGAGGTGGGCAGGGGGAGAAGTCTCGCACATCAGGTCCAAACAACATCAGGTACCATTTCACCGTGAAGGATTAATGTGTTTTTCTGCTACTTTGTTTGACCATTGCATTGCAGTTGAGACTGGCACATATGATACAGAAAACTGAAGGATAGTTTGGTATGTCCCGTACCCTTAAGAACTGGTTAAGCAGGAAAAACGCATTAGAGACTGAGCGTTTCCCTTGCCCTGGCTGCGTAGGACCTCTTTACCACTTATTTTGTAATTGATTTACATAATAAATCCTCCTATAAAGATAAGGTGTACATATTATAAGCACCTAAAATTATATATACCTCCATCTTTCTCAGAGCTGGAAAGAAATTACATCCCCTAGCAACAACACATCCCCTCCAAAGCAAACACCTGATTAAAGACAAGGCACTTCTCCGGTATCTGGAGCCCTGTGCAAACCAGCTCCCTCGGATGGGGAGAGAGGTGGATTTCGGAGTACGGGATCCCGTAAATACACACGCACAAGGAAGACTTCCAACACTGCCTCCCTCAGCAGGCTGAACTCTTTGAGTACTCCTAGCACCAGGAATACCAACGTGCTGTTCCAGATTTGTAAAGATATCACACGGCCAAGAGCCACATCACCTAAGACTGCGAAAGGAAAACGTAAAATCTGGAACTGCATCCGGAAACAGGCAGGCAGCCACCAGGGCTGCTGAAATACTGCTCTCGTGCGAAGAGAAATCTCCATAAAAACAGAAAAAATCAGTGCGTTTCTGAAGTTTTCTTCAGGCACGGGTCAACACAAGTTTACCAGGAAACCATGAACTCCCACAAAGGTGGGAAGAACCTCGACTGCAAAGAACAGCAAGCTGATCCAGGCACAAACGGAGAGCAAAGGAAACGGGATGCAGGGAAAAACCTCTGCCTGCATCCAGCTCTGCCAGGTCCCACGCTCTCCGCTGGTTCCTTCTACCTGGGCTGCCAGCAGCTTTGACTTGGCTTCTCAATCCCCAGCAAGGGAAAACAAACAAACCTGAAACGAGCCTGCAACGCTTTTTTGTCAGGTTTATCTTTATCTGAAAATATTTCCTGTAAAACCCACAGCCCTAAACAGAATGCCTTCTGCCACTCACATCCTCCTTTAAGAGAGCTAGCAAATGCTTGAAGACAATAGTCTGCCTTGTGCTCGTGCCCTGACATAAGAATTTTTTGTTTGCTCCTAGAAATGATTAATTTCAAGGCATTTAAGGGTTTGCTATCCATTTTGGAGCAGTGTACTTTTAACATATTTTATTATTATGACTTATAGTCGAGACGCAGAAACAGAACAGCCCACAGAGCTATCATTTAAATCCACTGATACTTCACATTTCACACAGCTAATTCAATCTTTTGACCTACCAATCCAAATAATGTTTAAAAGCTTGAACAGCAAGAGGCTGTCTGCTCAGGGCTGCTGATACAGAAAGTCCCTGTATAAATCACAATTATCACAGAAGTCACGAAAACTGTGAATTTTGGTGTCAGCTGTGAAAATATTCCATCTGGTTTCTGTCTTGTAGAAGAATGTTTAAAATCTGTCTAAGTACAGGAAGTTTATTTTTGCTTCATCAGTGCAGCAGAAGTAAGCAGTGTAAGACTGGTGAATAGTGCCTCAGAGCCCTGCTATCGCTCCAGGTGCTTGCGACGTTTCCAAAACAACATTTCGGGTTTCATTCAGGTGTTCCACTGCACTGCTACTTAATTCCATGCCCTTACTATAGGCTGAGCAACCCATCAAGTGAATTTGTAATAGTTACTCTCGAAAAATATAACAAAAGCAAGAACTGGCCCCATAACATCCATTAGCTGAAGCTGACTTTGATAGCATATTGGGGGGTGGGGAGGGGGGAACACGTGAACGTGCGTTTGCTTCCCTCACGAGTTAGGTCCCTACTACAAGTAAGCCACTAGTAAAGCCAGTCAATGCATCTGAACATCTACTTGCAGATTTAGAAGTTTAGGCAAGCCAATTTCAGAAGGCTGAGACCCTGACTCTTCTTATACAGCTCTTGACAGGGACTGATTTTATGCTTTCACTTTATTTCTCTTTTTCATTTAGGTCATTCATCTATTTAATGGAAACTGTATAGAAAAATTATGATTAAAAATTACACTAAAGATATATTACTTCTTAAATCCCCATCACTATCATTACCCCATCCCAGCCAATATGACATTCACAAAAGAGCCCAATACTCATTTTATTTATACCGTGCCACCTCCCTGAGATTCCCAGCATCTGGAATCTCTACACTGAACCAGTTAGACCTAGTATAAAAAGAAAGCAAGAAGCCAACATGAGAAGGAAAAAACAGTGCTGCAAGAGAAAGTCAAGATTTCCAAGGACTGGGCTTTTCAAGGGTGCTTAGAATAGACTCAGCTGTTTTCAAAGGAGATGAAAAAAGACCGGTGCCCAACAGGACTGGGCTCGCTCACCTGCTTTCCGTTCCCCTCCACCAAGAGCCTCCCTTCCTCTGGCAGCCCCAGCAAAGGCTTTAAGCATGCGCTGAGGTGGCGGGGGGGCATTCCATAGCACATGGGGGTGGTGGTTTGGATGGAAGAGCTCAGTAGCCCCTTCTACGCCACACACCTGGGAGGGGACTGTTCGGGATTGAAAGGAACTTCAGAATGATTTGATAATTTACTGAAAAACTGAACGACCCAGGGAAGCCTTGCCAGTCCTGGCTTCCTGATTCACAGCAGGACCTTTAAAACAAAGTATAGACTCCCCACTCTTCCATCTGAAAGGCCTCCCACAGGAAAAGCTCGCTGTCGCAAGTATTTTCATCCATGGGTACAGGTGCTGCTACCGCAGCTCGCTACAGCAGATAACTCTCCTGTCTCCAGTCCTCCCGTACCTGGCTGGCGTTTCCCACACCTCCACCCGCTCCCACGGGTGCTTTGCTCCCCAGGGAATGGTTTTTGCAGAGGGCAAAGGGTGGATGGAGTAGGCAGGAGGCACCTACCACAGTTGCTTTTCTTTCCCAGGTGGCTCTCAGGTTTTATTTCCCTTCCCTACCGCACTTTGTGGGCAGGGGGAACGAGGGTAAAGAGGCTTTTAAAAGGTAGCAGGGAACTGCCATGGTGATTTCAAGATGGAGCACGCAATTGCTATTTTTGATTGTGTTAACCCAGGCGTAATTATGTAATTATCCACAAAAATTTAGTCAGAGTTTTGCATATCTAAATCATTAACTTTAACAATTGACAGGCTGCTTTGATTAGTATTTTCACAGACTAGCATAGCATACATTTGTCAGCTTTCCTATGATTAGTTGTAATTTGGAATTTGTTTATGCAAAATGTTTTTATTGCTTGTTTGGGGGGGTGGGGGGAGGGAAAAAAAAGGAGGGCAGAGAAGGCATGTTTATCCTGTCAGGAGAATCCTACAGAACTTACTAGGGTTCCTGCAAGTGTATTTTTGCTTTAACAGCATTAATTTGTTGAACTGATACAGCAAACATTGGCTTGTGTTTGTTAATAGGGACGAGTCGTCTGGGGGAGCACCTTTTGCCACGCAATGTCTTTGATTTTTAGATCGAAACTCAAGCAAATGAATTCAGAAGCACCTAGCGCTTTATGTAACACCGTATTTTAAGTCTATTGCTTTCCAAAAACAATACTGATGCACCATGCAATCAGCGTAAACATTTTAAAATGCTGCTTGTGTCAAATACTATACCACCAGCTCAGCCTTTTCATTCAACATTGTAATCGATATCATAATTTAAGATGCAGTTTATTAAGCCAAGCAATAATAAATTATTCCATCCTGCACCTGCTAGTGGATCAGTTTCTGCGTTAAGCTCTCAAGAGAAATCCGAAAGCCGCGCAGTTCGTTCGTCACAAAGCAAACCCTAATGGAGCAGAACTGTGTTGACACGAGGTACCGCAAGGGCTTTGAAGGGCTGCGGTGTGGAGCCTGGTGATTCCTCGGTTACCCGATGGACACGAAGTGTCTGAAAGGTTTTCACTTTCTTGCTCTGCTTCCCAAGTAAAGGCCACGTGTGACAAAATGCATCTTAACGCATAAACTACCTCGAGACACTTTGACTGGATTAGTGCCACCATTTTTCAGTGGCTGGTGGGTACAGTTTTTTCTCTGGTTGGCAAGGAGCTCGGGTAAGATGACAGTTCTTGCCTTGCACCACCATTACAATTTCCACGTCTCAAAGCACTAATAGTCTTTGCATTACCATCTTTTGTACAAATCATTTAAAAAAATAGGGTAACTTGCTGCTTTTTGTGAAAATTCTCCCATCCAGCAGCTTCCACCTGACTAGTTCATCAACATTCCCACAAATTCTGAGAGGAGCACGGGAAGCATGCTTTGACTTCATAACCAATGACAGACCGTGATTTATGACTTCATCTGCCCCATGGTGGCTGCAGCTTGGTAATTGCAGTTAAAACTTGCCCACTTCCTACATGATCCTCAGGGAACACTGTGATGGGCACAGCGTAAATCCTGGCTTTGCAGATCCCACGTATGTTTAATAACCTCACCTAGTTAGGCTTCAGTTTTCCCTATCAAAAGGGGAGGTCTGCTTCAGAGACTCATTAAAGATTAATGTGAAAGATACATTAGATGGATAATTTTTTTCCAATACTAAATTATTTCATATATATACACACAGACACACAGACACACACACATATATATATATAAATAAATACCGTGCTCTCATTATCAGATTATCTGAGGCCCATCATTCAACACTCTCTGCTCAGGCACCTGATGCTTGGTTTTAAAATCTGGCTTCCCAGGTATAGCTGACTGCTGGCATATTCACTGCACCAGCTCTCAAAAGGCTGGCTCACTGCTTGGAATTCATGGGGAGCAGCCCCGTCTGTCTTTGTAGGAATTTTGGCTGCACGACTGAGTACATGAAAATCAGGGAAGCCAGAAGAAAAGAATGATCTGTTACCTGAGTTTCTTTCACCATTTGAAATCCACTGAAAGAGAGGCATCTTTGTAGCACAAGCTGTTGGCAACTCCTCTCTCCAGAGCATATCGTCAGTCCCAAGCTTGCAGTCTTTTCTTCTTTTAATTTTAATTGGTAGCTCCTGCCCAGAAACCAGTTGGGAATTGAATTGCCTGTGTGTTCCCCATGCTCCAGAGCAATTGCCTGTATATTCCGCGTGCCTCCAAGCAGTTGCCAGCCTGCTCCTCGTGCTTCCTAGTAAACGCCGGTAATCTGTGCACTGGTGTGTAAAACTTCCAGAACTTGATTACGTCAGGAAAGAGAACAGCACAAAATGCAGTGTATGCTGTTATTTTCACCTTACCTTAGTGTATGCACTGTGTCCCAGCCTTTGGCCTCAGTGCTGCAAGAGCAGCTCAACTGGAGGTGAGGGACAGGAGGCATCTTCAGAGGCCCTAGATTTGCACCACTCTACGGATGGCCCCAAGGAATGTCCTGGAATTCTTGTACCACCCATCTCTACACCTGAGCTGCCCATCCTGCTAACGCTAGCATCAAGCCAGCTTTGCACTGCTATCATCCTTACAACAGAATTAACATCTCACACGGGGTTCGCTGCTGCAAGTTCACTGCTTCCCCATGAGGCTGAATAGGTCTCGGGTTCTGCCTGGAGGGGAACGGTACAGCGCTGCTGCCCTGTCATCTCTTCTTCTGCAGCCAGGTAACGACAGAAGTAGGCTAGGCTGGGTAGCAGGGATGAACAGAAGCAATTAATTAAATAGCTCGTCTGTCCCTTTTAGAGCCACTTGTTCATGGACTCCATTTCAAGTCCAGTTGTTTCTTCTGCATTAAGTGGGATGAGTTAATGCAAGAGAGAAACAGGTATAGGAAGGAAGGATAGGAAACTTGACTCTTCTATAATGTGTTCCCCCTACCAGCACAACCTCCAAGCAAATGAACAAAAGATAGCAGTGACTCACTTCCTCCAAGATTAGACCAAGAGGGAAGAAAACGCTACTCTCCAAATCACCAATCTGTGCAAAGCTCCTGTCAAAGTAAAGCTCCCATTACACAACACTCTGGACTGAGCCTATAGGTCAGACGACCCATGCAGAAACAAAAGGATATTTTGAACATTTGTTTTTCGGGAGCTGCCCTTGTTCCCAGAAACTAAACTGAAACAGACTGTGTAAGTTCAGAGACCGACCACCAGACAGGAGTCTCTGTGTATCAAGCACTTTTCCATGCCAAATCAGAAAACTTGCCCAGAGCTCTTCAGTCTTCTATCTGGGTCACAAGGATACTTTTGTCTTCTTCTCACTCCTTTGCATCCTTCTCTACAGGCTACATTTTTATGTGACCACTCCAATAGCTTATCCCGTCAGTGAACAAGAGAAGAGCTACGCGTCATCTGTCTGGACTTCTGTAAGGCCTTTGACACGGTCCCCCACAACATCCTTCTCTCTAAATTGGAGAGATGTGGATTTGATGGGTGGAGTCTCAGGTGGATGAGGAATTGGTTGGATGGCCACATCCAGAGGGCAACGGTCAACGACTCAATGTCCAGATAGAGATCGGGGACAAGTGGTGTCCCTTAGGGGTCCATATTGGGACCAGTACTGTTTAGTATCTTCATCAATGATGTAGACAGTGGGATCGAGTACACCCTCAGCAGGTTTAGCGATGACACCAAGCTGAGTGGTGCGGTTGACACGCCTGAGGGATGGGATGCCATCAGAGGGACCTGGACAAGCTCGAGAAGTGGGCCCATGTGAACCTCATGAGGTTCAACAAGACCAAGTGCAAGGTCCTGCATCTGAGTCGGGGCAACCCCCAGTTATCAATACAGGCTGGGGGATGTAGGGATTGAGAGCAGCCCTGCTGAGAAGGACTTGAGGGTACTGGTGGATGAAAAGCTGTACGCGAGCAGCCAATGTGCACTCACTGCCCAGAACGCCAACCCGTATCCTGGGCTGCATCAAAAGAAGCATTGGCCAGCAGGTCAAGGGAGGTGATTCTCCCCCACTATTTCACTCTGTTGAGATCCCACCTGGAGTACTGCGTTCGGGTCTGGGGTTATCAGCACAGGAAAGACATGGACCTGTCGGAGCGGGTCCAGAGGAGGGCCACAAAAATGGCCACTGGGCTGAAACACCTCTCCTATGGAGAAAGGCTGAGAGGGTTGGGGTTGTTCAGCCTGGAGAAGAGAAGGCTCCGGGGAGACCTTCCAGTACTTAAAGGGGCTTCTAAGAAAGATTGGGACAGACTTTTTAGTAGGACTAGTTGTGACAGGACAAGGGGTAATGGTTTTAAACTAACAGAGGGTGGATTAAGGCTAGATATAAGGAAGAATTTTTTTACGATGAGGGTGGTGAAGCACTGGAGCAGGTTGCCCAGAGAGGTGGTAGGTGCCCCATCGCTGGCAATATTCAAGGTCTGGCTGACCCTGCAGGGGGGGTTGGACTAGATAGCCTTTAAAGGTCCCTTCCAACCCAAACCATTCTGTGATTCACTTTTCTCACCTCCAGTTCAGTTGCCTCCTGACCTGTCCTAGGTTCCCATGACATCAGCACCCCCATAACACAACCATTCTTTGACCTGGTGGTGAGCCCCACACTGCCTGGCCTCATTCAGTTTAGGAGCTGCCCGTTTTGAACTCTCTTCCACCCTTCTAATGCCTAGAGCTTCCCTGCTTTAGTGTACTCAGAAGGCCTCAGGAGCAGCAGTTCTCTGCAAGAGTCCTTCTCCCTCAAGGGCTAACCCCATGACATTGTTGTTTGTATTTTCTTTATCAAGCAGCTCCAATGGGCCATCTATATTTAAACAAAGGTATTGTCATAAAGAGATATCCTGGTCAGACAGTAAATCCCAACGCTTAATGTAATCTGAACCTTCTGGAGCCATTATTTCCAGTGCAAGCCCAAATGCTCTCTGTTGAAACAGTTTGGCCCCAGTGGGCTTGGTTTAGGTTTAATAGTGTATAAAGATGGCAATTCTTCACTTTGTATTGACTAACAAAGTAGTCCCTTGAATAGGCTGGCGTAGGCTGTGTGAATTACAGCTACTTCACCTCACCGACTCCTTCCTTTTAGAGTGGGGAGCTATTTCACCCGGCTTTGCAGAGCTCGCTATCTCCCTGCATTCGTCGGGACGAGGCTCCCTTCATTTCTCTCAGAGGAGAAGAGCATCTGGCATTTCTCTAGGTACGCTGCTCTGATGTTCCTGCTTCTCCTCCCTGTGACATGAGTACAAGGCTTGCTGAGAAGAAGGGATGGTACAAAACCAGACTTACTCTCCTTCACCCATCTGCTCACCCAAGTAAAGACTAAGACTGTCTGTCCTGTTAGGCTTAATTTTAGCACAACTGGGACAGCCCCTTTCATACATTACAAGCCTCCTCTTCATTTTTGTGCGGTGCATTGCACACTAAAATAATTCAAATTTAGTATCCTTTTTTAGCCATCCTTCTTAAAGAAGGACTTTTACCACCTTCTTACTCCCATTTCCTCCTGGCTGACCCCCAAATTCCTGTTAAATTACACTGCAACGGAGTTAAAAATTTAAAACAAGGCACCTTCGTAAGAGGTCCCGCGATAGACCGGTACGGCACAAAACATTATTCTGGCAGTAATGTTGTTCACTAGCTGTCCAACTAGTTTCCATCAGTGGGAGTTCCTGGATGTATCTGAAGGAGAATCTGACCTCTAAAAAGAGGCACATGCCCATTTCTGTGTGAAACATACACTGCATCCTACCAGCAAAAAAGGTAGACTAAACTGTGAACCACTGTCATGCCATAGCTGGAGCCCCCAAACAGTGAGGGGGTTAACTCGGCATTGCCAGCCAAGCTGCTCTCAACTGAAGTAACAGTGGGCTTTGAAACCTTCCTCCTAAGAACCACGGCTGAAACCCTCCCAGTTTCTAATGCATTGACAGAACTCTCTCCTCTTTTCTCTTCCAGGCACTTAAAAGGAATTGTGTTTTCTCTTCCATGAAATTTGGGAAAGCGGGGGTATGTCTTTTCTAGCCAGCAGAAAAAGCGAGGACTGTCAAGACACCTAAATCTGATCACCTTCACTGCACTAGCGGGGCAGGGCTTTGTTGGGTGGCTGCAGTAACACCATATAAGAACCACGTCAAAAGCAGCCATTTAAACCCATGTAAATCATCTTCACTGACATATAACCGCATCCATCAGTCCTAAATGATATGCCAATCCAAAAAGCGGGGCACCAGATCCTTCCATCGTGCTTGAAATGAATATTAACTTACCCTCTTGGCACCTTCAGGGAGTTACACGCCTCTCAGTTTAACAGAGGTCACGGGACGTGACTCTTTGGTATTAAGTAGAACCCAGCACAGGACCACGACAGCAGCATTTGCAATGTTGTTCAAATGTTCCTCATTTGACAGTGCCCTTCATTTACAGTTAACGATAATGTGACAGCCTATTCTCCTGGCGTACCGTCTAACCACATGCAAAATTCTGCATGTGCCTCAGACTGGAATCCTGTTTTTATCGGAATAGACATGTGCACTGAGGCTTTAACCAACAGCTGAGACGGGGTTTTAGCGTGAGATTTTCAAACCTGTCTCAGGTATTTAGAAGCACAAATTGCAGTGAAAGACTAATTGAACTGTGCTTTTAAATCCCCCAGGTGCTACTGAAAATCTCTTCCTTAATAACTTGGAATCTCCTAAAGAATAAACCTCATCGAACTTAGATGGGTATGCAGATCCTAGGGTTAAGGTTTTGAAAAACGCTCTGTACTGGCTTAACTCCCATTGACTTCAGTGGGAACAGAATTAAGTTGACATTGAGCCTTTTTGAAAATTCCTCTCCAGGTGTGTTTTCTCCATTTGAATTTTAATAATCTGTTAACTGCTGAGATTGCTTTTTGATTTATCAGTATGAAGAATTTTACAGGAGTTTTTCCCCCTTAATTTTTGATGAAATGACACTCAAAAAACTGTAGAGTACTGTCACAAAAACTCTATCTGCTAAATCTACAGAAGGAACTATGTTTATTTTCTGTACGTGTTTTTTTTATTATTATTATTGTTGTTGTTGTACTTCAGCAGCAACACAGGAACTGAAACCACAGACATTACTGTGGGAGGTGCTGTGCACAGTCTGTTAAAATATTTGTATGATGCACAGGCAAGCTGTCTAATTTAATACTAACAGTCAGACTCTAGAGTAACCCAAGAATCATAATGAATATCCCCAGTAGGTGTAATTATACAGCAGCATTTCAGTTACTACTTCACCTCCTTGCAGACATTTTCAGGAGACGGGGATTTCCTTCAACTCCCCTGAATGTTTTAGTTTACCTTTTAAATTAGCCCTACTTACAAGAATGAGGAAAAATATTTTTTAATGTTGGTGTGTCCCTCGCTACAGTTTTGCAGGCTGCACTCTATTCTCTGAGAGATGCACGAAACACAAACTTTTAGGGGCACAGACTGTATTCACTTTCAATTCGAAAAACACATCAGGGCCCAAACTTTGCTTCTGAGGTACAGGTTTTACTAATATGAATAAAAGGAAATAGGCAGTAAAGAGCCCTCTATTTTGCAACAGCATCACTGAGGACAGACTCTCCATGCCCCAGATTCCTTGTGAGAAAAAAAAGCTGCACTAATACTGTTTGCAAACAGCACGATAACCACTTCTTTGTTCCCACCAAAGACACAACAGCAGAATCCTGTAAGAGAAGTCATCTGATATGTCAGCTCATTAAATTAGTCAGAATGGGTGAACGGGGAAGAGGAATATACCATTGTAAATGTATGTTAATTAACAAATGCTATAAGAGAGGTATTTAAATGTACGAAAATGAATATTAATGAGATGAAAACACCTAATTATTGTGCATCTAATGGTATTATCCAGAGCATCCAACAGAAAATGCCTAATTGTCATGCATCTAAGGCAACAGTGCAAACCTTCAGACACAAAGATTCAGTGTACATATAGATCATACCATGACTTTAAACACAGATATTGCAAAATATCCGCACTGAAACTTGAATTTGGAAGGATTTTTAAAGTTTTATTTGATTTATCAAAAAAGTCAGATCTCACCAATCCTTATATCATTGTTGCACTTCAAAACTGCATGTTTCTTCTTAGTGCTTCTGAAACATTACACTGAAGGTCTTCCATGTTTCTGCACACACATCTCCCTTTTGCAAGAATAACCTTACAAACAGTGGGCTGCAAACTGGCCTGGAACGAAGTTCTGAGGAATTTTTCATCAAATTGCATGAAACCAAACTCAGTCTGCATGATATTGCTTCCTATGCAGAGGGCTACCGAAGGAGAATCCTGAGTTAAAAATAGTATGGATTCCTGGAATTAAAGACTGCCTCATAATACATATGCATTAGGAAGCTGAAATAAAATTATACAGGCCACTTGAATTCTATTATTTCCTAATTACTCAGTGGTTGGTTTTACAATGTTAACGTTCTTTTAATGTAAGTTTTTCAAGGTTTTTTTTTTCTTAAAAGTAATTGCAGATAAGAGAGCCAATCTCTTGACCCCGGCTAGAAGGACAAAGGGAGTTTTGCTTTCTAGAGAAATTCCAAAGTGGCCCAGCTATGCACATATTCCCTGTCTGAGGGTCTAGGGCGTATGCCGGGGACACGTCCAGAGAAGGATACACTTTAATGACTGCTCTCTGCATGGTATCTGCAGTCCCAACAACACTAATATTCACACATACGATCAATGAAGTCTTAATCCTACCATCAAAAAAATTAATGAAAACAGAGCACATTAACTTAGTATTGGAGCCAGAACTGATTCCCAAAAGACAGGTCTCTCCTCTCTCAAAACAGAGTTATTAATAAATATGTAAGTACCAATGTGACAAGCACTTTAGATATACCTTGACATATATATTTACTGTCACTCAAAATTACTTACAAACCATCATATTTTATAAAAATTATATCTTACCCATGCTTCTAATTTTCTTATGAGACTGTTGTATGGAAATGTAAGAAAAATGTTCATGAAACGGAGACACATTATTCGGGTGGATTTACCTTATTCACTAAGCTTTTCATCCTATCAGAGAAAAAAATTAAGTTAGTTTGTATGATTTACTTTTAATAAATCCATGCTGCCATCTATTTATCACCCGTATTGCTGTAGCTGCTTCTGAACTGATCGCTTTACTAATAACTCCAATGATGTGCTTGGTACTGAATTCAGGTTAAATGCAGTGGTTTGAAATCACAAAATTTTCTCTTGTTGTCCTGATAACTGCTCAACAAACTTAACAATTCAAGTAACAGCAGCAGCGCATTTTACCTTACTGCATGTGTAAAGGTTCTCAGAGGGATTTCCCACCATTCCCATACGTACAAACCATCAAACCAATTCTGCTACCACAATTAGCAGAGGGCAGAACCTGTCAGCAGTATTCCGCGCTGCCTGGGATACAGTTGGACTTTCTAACAGAAAAAAGGAGTTTCCCAGCAGTTACACACACTAGAGTCAACTACCCTTGAGTAAGGATTACTACAGGGAGGACAGCCATGTTGTAGTGTCATGGTTAAGCTATACGGGTGAGTCATATTAGCACCTGGTGCGTGGTATTAACCTGAGTTTTTGCCTATACTCTCCATCCGTGCATACTACTTCAGTAAAACGCACCAGCGTGCTTCAGTTAAGCCAGCTCAAGTTAAAAATATTAATAATATGAATAATGGTGTATTTGCTTGCAAATAGCTACACTCCTTGTTATTTTTCTCTAATGTCTGTTTGAATCTATAGCAATAAATTGTATCAATATGGGTTGTGGAGTCTCTTGGTGCATTTCTTACATGTGACTTTTTTGCAAGCAACTACAGCAACCCTACAGTGAGGGCAAGTCCTTTATAAAAACATGACCAAACTGTTGCACTTTACTGGACTGTAAAATCGGTATAATGCATGGGACAGACACAGCTGCCCTCAAAAAGATAAGCAACAATGCGGACTCTGCCAAAACTAAAATTTTGCGTCCAGGGAAATTATCTGATTCAGACACAGGAAACAGACGTGCATGGTGGTTAGCACCTCTGTCTGAATAGAAGCCAGTCATAAGCTGTGGTAGCCCAGATTTTACAGAAGACACTTGGTGCCTCGTTCCCCAAAAGAAAGCAAAGAACCATAAAAACACATTATTTATAGAAAAATGTCATGTAAATTAAATCTGACAAACATAGAAATATAGCTGTAAATACCCAATTCACTAAAAAAAAGTTAACCCCTTTTCAGAAGGTTTACATAGACAGTATTACACTACTGCGCAGAAGAGCTCAAGATACTGATAGGCAGTAATGCAAACGAGATTGCAGTTAATTGTTAACATCTCCTGGGCTATGCTTCCTACGTCCCTGCACAGATGATGAATAAAATTATTTACCTATTCAAGTAATGAGAGCTATGCATTTTGATATCCACATACACTGTAACTCAGACCTCCTCTGAGACCCCTACCTGTAATTAGGAACAGATGTAGGATCTTGTTCCTGAATTGATAAAAACAAATTTCAGCCCTCCTATGATATATGACTTAGTGGCACAGCTAACGGGAAGAACACCTCCGCAGAGGGATCCCCCTCCAGGCACTGGACCTAATCAGCTCCCCGCTGCGCAAGAACCCTACTAGTCTAGATATTTCTCAGTGCTTTTCCATCAGTGATTTGGGATATTCGCCAAAACATTCATAGGTGACGCAGCAAGTGCACAGCAAGGAAGTGAAAAGCAGTGTTTATATGGCTTCACCTCTGATGAAGAAAACCATAGATCTGTACCATTCAAAACCACAGTAATTCTATGACACGTACAGACTTCTCCATGGTGGAGTCATGTAAAATTAAGCATACACAACATTATGTGTTTTCAGCAACAATCCTCACAGCTCAGCACATGCGGCTGGGGAACACTCTTCAAATTATTTCATGGGGGAAACTCAGGATGACATTCAGTATAAGATATTTATTCTCCAAACACCACACGACTACGTGAAAACATGCCTACTGCAAATGTTTCATGAACTCAAAGGCGGCACATTTCTTACTTTGTATCAGCCGGCTGAAATAACCCAAAGGAAACAGATACCTGCCCATTTTCTTGCTCTCGCACACAGGTACAATACCAAAGCCCAGCAGAGAGGAGCGAATGCTCCAAAGGCAATTTGCCATCTAAAGATGCTGCAGGCTGTCCCTGCCATAGCCAGATGCATCGCTTGGACTACCCCATATGTGCTTGCCCCACGGGATACTCTGACAGCAACAAGACACTGAGGATCTATGGCAGGCACAAGCTATTCACAGCACTAGCCCTGAAGAGGTTCAAAGGAGCTGCTGTGATAATTTTTACCGAGTGAGACAAGTAAAGCTGCCTTCTTTCATGTTCCTTCCCTGACCACTAAATGCCCCTCACTTGATTTACCCTGATTCAGCAGAGCCTGTAATTCCCACTGGCTCCTAGCACAGGTGACTAAAATTATGCCTTGTGAAAAGCCAGAAGAGCTGCAACCGCTCAGGCCTGTAGAAGAGAGACAGAAATTTGTATTTACTGAGGTCACCTCAGTACAAGAAAGTTTCACCGGTTTCATTTAAATCCGACTGAAACAATTTAAGTTAAACTGATGCGAATGCCTTCATACGTCTTTATTTAAAGATGTTAAATGGGGGTTTACTTGATTTCAAACCCAATCCAAATCTAAAAGATGCAACCAGATTAAGTAAGACTGTCCATGCCACATTTTGCATTGGTTTAACTAAGTAGGTTTACCAGTAATCTCAGTGCAACTCCCTCACGTATACAAGGTCTGAAAATACATTCACTCTCCAGCATTACCCTGCTTCACGCCAGGAGAATTTGCAACTGGAATGGGCTCAGGGGAACCTCAATGCCTAGAAATAAAAGAACTGGGGGGAGGAATCATAGCGGCTGTGCTCACGGGCCCTCCATGGACATTGCCTAAATTAGGGTAATTAACATAGGGGAATGTGTCTGTGCTCCTCAGTAGTTTATAAATGTTACAAAAAGAGGAATGTTTTATATGTCCCCTGACGGGTTTTAAATGTTAATAAATGATGTGCAAGGAGGTATTTTACATCTCTCCATTTAACAGTGAGCTGACAGCTGCAATTATAGGCCACTCTCTGACCCCAGCAATCTTTCCAGGAACCTGAGGAGTAAATAGAGTAACTTTCTTCCAGAATAACAACGTGCATCAGGATGCTGGCTCAGCATTTCAACATCCAGACATAGAACCAAGGTGAGACATTTCTGACACCCTGGGATCCCCCTTTCGCTGCAGTGTGCACTTGCCGGTCACCGGTACCTGCTTACCTGCTCACCAGAGACCCACCGCTACTCCTCCTGTGGTAGCAACAGCTCTTCATCCTACAGATGTAGGAGAGTGAATGCAGCAACCAGCCAGCCAGTTACTTGCTGTGTTGCTCCTCTGCTGTGGACTAGAGGAACAACTGGACTGCCCCTGGCACATCCAGGGCAGCAAAGGTAGACAGGGGTATCGCACGTGTCACTGCATGCTCTTTCACTCTGCTTTTGGCCAAAAACCTAACACTACTGCATCACTGCAGCATCCTCTCTGGTACCAGGTTTCTGTGCCCGCACACCTATCTTCACCAGCATGGACAGACAAGGAGGGGCATGCGTATCCTTTCAAAAGGTAGCAAAGTGACTGCTCAATAATGTGTGCCCCAGCAGAAAGCCCCACTAGTTTTTAGGAAGCCCTAGCTACTACCCTTCCCTTCTGCTCTGCCCAACCCTCACCAGTAGAACAGAGCCTCTCTGAAGCTTAAGGAAGCTTGAAGCAGTGTTTTAGTTAGGTGTGTTTCAGGTTGCAACCTTTGTTGCAAAGTAACAGCAGAGGGAGAAGAATCTTTGCTTTGTGCCAAGGCCCTAAATCTACTCACAACACTGTCTTCCTGCAGGCCTGTATATTTTCACCTTCTCCTTTCTCTTATCTGAAAGTAACCTTTGGTCTTTATCCTTAAACTGGCTGCATTCACTGTTGTTAGTGTGCACATTCACTAGTCCTATTAACTATTGAGGTACTGCCCAAGGTAGCGCACAGCTGTTTTGAGGCACTTTAGTCCATGCTGTACGAGTTGTTTCACTCCATAGGAATTGCACCCCACTGACAACAAAAGGCAACTCAGACACTGAATGAAACCAAGCAGAACTGTGAGTAACACCATACATTTTCACTACATCATCCCAAAGGCAGAGGAACGGGTTTTACAATTCTATTAAAATCTCACAAGGTAGCATTTTTGCTACTGACTATCTCTTGCTTCCTTTTATTTTAGAAGGGCAGAAGCCTACAGCTTAATATATCTGATTTGTTAGAAAAACTATTTTTTATTATTTCCCACCCCATTTTTTTTTCCATATGAAGGGCTGCCAAGTAACCGATTTCTTTTCTCCTCCACTTTCCAGTGTTGGACACCACTGGTGACAAAAGGGCACGTTCAACTATTAGAATTATAGTTTTCTTTCAATTAGTGGTTCCACAACTGCACCTTGACAAAGCTGAGAAGGAATCTTAGGTGGCAAGAACAAAGTTTTGTTTCAGATTTGGGACAGAATGAGGTTAACGTTTTCACAGCATTCATGTTGTATCCAATTACAGCCAAACACCGTTTGACATCTTTCACTTATAGACTCCTTCTGTTTCGCACAAAGATTTCTCAACTGTGTCTTAGGAATGGGTCTTGTTTACTCCTGTTAAAGTCTAGGCCTTTAGTACAGAATTTCCGGGACTAACTTATAGCTTTACTTCGATTCCTGTCTGTGTTTGGTTATGCATTTCTTCTGGTTTTCATTAACTCATATGTAAATGGTTGTGACCATCCTTTCATTCCTCAGAACTTTACTGTTATTGATTACAGCTGGGTTTCCAGAGCTTTTGAACAACAGGGACCACATGTTAATACACAGTTTGTCTTAGGCATCATGTTCATCTCATTCTAGATGGCATGTGTCAAACATTCATATTAAGTCAAATAATATTGGTGTGGCTGCTACAGCCCTTATTTACAAGGAAGCATGACAGCAGGTTATTATATTTGTCTGTCTGGTTATTATAATCGCCTGTTAATTACATTTAGCTAACAGAACGGGGGTCAAAGCAGCACTACCATATGGAACCATGGAACAACAGCTATAGGTACTGAAACTTGGCTTGAGAGCTGACAGCCACAAGCCTGTGGTAAAGGACTTCTGATGGGAGACACCAGAGTTGGGCAGAGCCGGGTACTGGAAGCCGTGGCACTAGGAGGGACGCCTGCCTGACCCTGGTGCCCTTCAAAGCCAAATCCCACAGGTGCTGGAGGTTACCCCCTCGCAGCACCCCTCAGCCAAACCTCTGAGGAGCAGCACTTACAGTTCCTGCTACTTTAATACCTCTCATTCAAGGTGGGAGAAAACAATACTGTGCACACCTCCTTGAAAGATTGCCAATCCCTGCAGCTAGGAGATGAGGTAATATGATAAGGAAGGCCAACAGCAGTTCAACAGAGCGAGCTAGATCTTCTTAGCCCTCGTTACTGTGCAGACCCATCTAACCAGCTGCCATTCTACTGTCAGCTACAGCCAATATTCAGGACCAACAAACACAGATTACGCATCCCTTCTCAGTTGCAATCTGTTTTTTCTATTACAGCACCTTGGTGACATTCACAGCATACGTCCTAAAAGCGTCTCACCCCTGCACAATCAAATTAAAGTCATTCAGCAATGGCTCATTTGCTGAAACGTATAAACACTGTACCTGTCCTGTATCTGAAAGAGTGGTATTTTTCTACAGGGAAAAGTTATTTGCCACGGCTTGCCTGATCTGGCAATTTCTCTGTTTATCAATACCCCACAATTCTTTCACATTTACAAAATACAGTAATAATATTTACCACCTTGTGGGCTGCTGTGAGGCATAATTCATTAGTCCTTCTGAAGAGCCCAGAGATCCTCTAAAAATGCAATCTGGAAATGAAATGATCATTAGTATACGTGGGGAATTTACTATATTCATCTCCATTCTTCGTTACACAAATGGCTAGTTTTGAGATCTGGAGTTTGCTCTTGTGTATACGTATGAGAGCGAAAACTCACCATGTTTTGGTACACCTCGACGGTAGCAGGAATCACATTACTCTTACCAGTACTTCTGCTTTTATGTTCTTTTGTCTAAAACAGTATCTAAGAATTTCATTTAAAAATAAATGCCTCACTAGGCAAAGGAAGTTTGTGGACTTGTCAAACCCACAAAAATTATATGATCCCATGATACGAAAGACATAACAAGTGAATTTACACGTTCACAAAGCAGTACCAGGCAGTGCTAGACAGCCGCTGAAAGTGATCTGAACTGTTGCTTGGATGCAACTATTTCCAACGGCTACGAAGAGAATCCACAGCAACTGGAACATCATTTAGATGCCAAACATTAGGAGGTACGCCTAGTCCCTAAATGCCACGGAAATGATAGATTCAAACCTACTTCAAACTAGACAGAGTGCTTTCAGACAAGCTAAATGCCTCCCCATGGAAATGTATTCCCAAACTTCACTCGCCCTTCAAGGTGAGCACATTTCAATTCAGGAGCACTGAGCTGGATTTCCACATCTGCCACGAGACTCCAGTATGACCCGGAGCCAACACCAGATAAGGGATTTTCTGGCATCCAAACCACAAGCAGGGAACTTGGCATCAAGCGGAAGCTGCCACTCCTACCTGCAGCTTTGAAGGCTCATTTTAATCCCCCTCTGCCCTTGTAAATGGGGGTAACTTTTTTTTTTCTCCTTTCCCCGTTTGCTGTCTGCTTGGTCTGGGAATTCTTGTGGATTGTGTCTGTCTCTCCTACCGTGCGTAAACAGGGAACTTAATACAGTGGGCCACCGATCTCAGCCCCTCTACGCGCTAAGGGAAAACAAACCCAGTGATGGCACCTCAACTGCGGCTATTGCGTATCTACATGCTCCTCACACAGACAGAGGAAAACAGTCCACTTTAATTCCCCAAATACACAGTTTGAAGTGCTGGTCTGTCTTGAACAGGCTTGCAAGCTTAAAAAAATGCCCTTCTGGGCCTCCGTGTTTCTCATCCCTCAGAAATTTCAATACATATATTCACTACAAGGAAATGAGGAGTGTAAGGAGGAGAGGGGGTTAATTAAGCCCTCCTGCTCGACAATCTGTGCCAGAAACTTGATTCAAAAGAGGCTGTTAGTCCAAGAATTGCGTTCTATTTTTTTATTGCATGCTTTATGTATTTCTAGACCTCACCTATACTAGAAGTGGATGAGCCAAAGCAAACACACATGCGCGCGCACACACACATAGTGCTAGGTATGCTTTTCTGCAAGAGACACACAGAGACAGAGTTTGCTTTCCCAGTCTTTCTGCATCTGTAAGCAGGAAGCCTTGAAAACCTTGCAAAGACTGTTCCCATGAGAATTCCTGCCTCCCTCTCTGCAGATTCAAGAAGCAATCTCTGGCTACTGTGCATGGGAATCCCAGCATTTTGGCACGGTTTTAACAGCAGCATCGTTAGAAACATTGATTTATTTTAATTGTCACCTTGTACCCTACACTGCCAAACGCAGTCAGAATGTCAATTCTTTATCAATGTGAGCTGTTGACATGGAAACAGATCTGCTGAAATGGAAGCAATATGAAAAAATGTGTTACTCCTCCAAGTTATACTTAGAAGTGGTAAATCTGTGTGTGCTACAACAGATTTAAATACTCAATAAACTACACAGAAGAAATAAACAACTACTTGTGGTGACAGTCATTTTAGTTGTTTACATCATAGACTGCATTTAGAAAATCTCCAGTGTTACTATGGTAACCGCTTTTGCTTAAACGTAGTTGTGGACGCACTTTAGGTATGATCTAAATTAACCGAAGATGGAGGAACAAAACTGGGGAGCAGCAGCTGAAGGAGCGAGTGACTGCTCTCTATCGGCCCATGCCATCTGCCATGCACGCTGGTGGGGGGTACAGCCAGAGCGCTATGTAGCATAGATGCCTTGGCTTGTCCCCATCTGCGTTCTCGGAGAGGACCTGAAGCAGTTGACAGACTGCACCAGGTAGGCTTTAAAGACAACTGAGAGACACTGCTGCTTATCAAACCCACACCTCAGAGCGCACGCCAGAGCTGCTCGTTCTCTTCCTCTGGTCACCAGACAGGTGGTGGAAAGAGCCAGCGGGAGAGAAGAGGCGCCCACACGAGGGGTCAGAGGCCCACTCTGCGCCTCTGGCAGAATTTGTGGTTTTCCTCTTTGGCATGGTTGTCTCCCGGGGAAGAGAGCAGAGCTGCAGAAAGTCAAGTCTGTAGCACAAGCCTTTTGCCAAAATCTGCGACTTGGAACGGACACTGCCTCATGATTAACTTCACACAGCTAAGAAACTGTCCTAAAAGATGCAGTGCAGACCTTTGACCAGCACTACATTTCCACTAGAAAGATTAAATCTCTGTGCTGCTAAAGCTAGTTTCATAGTCATAGGGAACAAGGCCAGAGGGGCCACTGTGATCTGCTGTTCTCAATAGGGATTAAAGGAACCTACGGTCTCCTGCACACCCGCCTCCAAGCTGAAAGCGAACGACGGTGAGATGGAGATCACTGAGCAGAAAATGGAGGGAGAGGCTCCTCTGCCCTCTTGCCAGGTGCCAGGGCAAGGGGCAGCAGAGGGAACAGACACATTTAAAACAATTCCCCTAAACAGGATCATGGAGGCATTTGGAGCCAGAGATTGTTCAAAGCTCACGGATACTGGCAATACTGTGAGGCAGTCTAGTTCTGAACTTGCTAGGGCAACCCGCACCTCCCCCACTCCCCGCTTCAACTGTGATAAGACATTAAGGCACGCGGATTTTTTTTCTTTTCTTCCCTTTTCCGCTTTTCACATTTCTGCATGATTACATTAGATAATGATACATACCTCCCAAAAGCTTGTGCATCAATTAACGAGGGAAGGAAGGACACAGATCATTAATTACACGCTGGCCTGTGAAACACAGACATGGGATACAGCACAACGTTCTAAAAACAGCAGGAAGGTCTGCCTTGTTTAGGTCAAGTTTTATTTGAGTTCCCATAATTAAACATCTGATACTAACCAACGAAGCGGAAGACGCACCACTGTTTGGCCTCAATGGGTGTTCCAGAGAGATCTGCTATAACTTAATCCATACAGCAAAATGCAAAGCCAAGGAATGTAAGTTTACGTGAGCACAAGACATAGTAATACTTTAAACTCATACAGCATTCATCAACCCAAAGGATCCCGAACTACTCTACAAACCATACACTAACTTAAATACTTCCATCTGTATTGTTATCTTACATATCTGACTCCATCTGTATTGTTATCTTAGCGCATGTATTTTGGTGAGAATCACGAACTGTTGCGTTAGATGCTAGGCCAAACTGCTGATATAGCTACATGTAGTCAGAGATGAGGAGACAGGTTGCTGGCTGTCATCGTTGTTCACAGGCATGGTTATATCGAGGAAATTCTCCTTTTCTCACACAGAGATGAGGGAACAGAACTGGATGAGAAAAGGACCTGCAGTGCCTCTCTCTGTACGTACAACAGCTCCACATCAGCCTTGGCCAGTGAGTGGGATAGCACGGTATTTCTAGATCATTAAGGCATGGCTATTGGCGCCATGCGTACTTCTGGAATGAGAGACAGCCTCTGTCTGAAACTGCTTGTAGTCTAAGTGGAACAGACTGATGGAGGTGGCAGAAAAGCATTTTGCTTATACCCTATTTTCAAACAGGGAATAGTAACTTGAAGATCAGACAGCAATGTTGCAGAAAAGAAAAAACAAAACCCCAGCTGCCTCCAGCATAAATAAAAAGCCTTTTACACGCAGGCACACACACACGCAGACACACACACACGCAGACACCCCCGCCCCACAAGCCCCCCAACCTTCTTCATCCTCCTCTGGAGTGGATTGTGGCTGCCAGAAAAATACATTGCAGAGGGACAAAGAAAAAAAAAATACAGTGGATTTATTAGTGAAAACTCTTACTCTTCTGAAACACGCCCCATGGGCAACTTGGTTTCCAGTTAGAACATACAAGATTGTAATTTTCAAAGTCTCAACTGAAAACGTAAATTATAATCTTATCCTATACTGACGGCAATAAAGGCAGCAATCTTCTATCTATGCCTCCGTCTCCAACGTTAGAAACCAAAGGTACTGTTTTCTAATGTCCCTAATACACCTGAGGAGCAGATGATCCCCTGAAAGCCAGTCTTTTCATCCTATATAAATTGGATGCTTTTGAGAATGTCACCCGGAATTCTCATGTCAGTCCTAGGAAAACACCATCTAAAACAGAGGATAATTTTGATTTTCCTCCTGACTCACAAGATGAGGAGATAATTAGATATGGAAAATGAGTGTTCTTGAGGGTAAATACACCTTGCTGTAATCCTACTGCCAACTGAATTAAGGTTTGCCTGCCGCAGTAAGGCGTGTATTAACTCAGCATCCGGAGGAAAGCTAAGACCTGTCAGATTTCAGAAGTCACTGGTGGTCCTTCCTATGTTATATCTCAGTATTTTAGAGCACAGAAACCCAAGAACAGAGGAAGGAAAAGAGAAATAGAAGACACAGAAGAAAGAAGGGAAAGTATTTCTTGTCCTTGCCTGTGGTTATAAGCAAAGCAATAAAAGAACCCAGCAACACCACAAGAAACGGAAGCCGGTGGATTGCCTATTCTTTTCTCCCCATCATACCCAAATGATTCCTCTTACGGACCAGTAACGTGAAGCGGCTTATTTTTTCAAGTGTTCTTCAGCCTAACCATGACTTCTACCTCTGCAACTGCAAGAATCCCATATGTCAAGTAAGCAAAGGCGGGTTATCCTTCTGCAGCAATAGCTCAACACTGATTGAAAGTCTCATTTGTCAGGGGAAAGAATTGTTGGTTTTCTTTTTAAATTAACCCAGAAGAAGAATAAGATATTTGTCGAGACCAAGGTGCTTTTTCATTCCTCGAGGAGCTGCTAGTTTGAGAGAATTTTAAATGGTTGGCCTTTATGAAATGAATTGGTAATCACAGCCCTGTGCCTCACACACTGCAGACGGAATGATTCAGGGGACTGGTAATAGGATAAAGCCTTTCACCTCACAGGCTGCAGTTCAAATTCAGAATAATTCTTAACTTCATAAACACCGTCGCTACATGATGGGCATTTGATTGTTATCCCATAATGAATCAGGTGTTTTTCCTAGTGGGAAAGTATTCATGCCACAGACAATATACTAATTATTGTCAGTAATTAGCAGCACTCTTGGCAGTGGCAGTAGAGGGACCTGTAGAAAATTACCCATATGTTCATCCCTTGGAGGTTGTCAATTCGAGGCAAGGGGTCAAGCCCTTCAGACAGCCATTGCAGTCATTCTTGTAGCTCTTTCGCACTCTGCGTTATGTTTTGCGGGTAAGCCAAGTTCAGCCTCCAGAGCTGTCAATCTACCACTTTTATTACCGCTAAATTACTTTTGTTTCAAATGCTGGAGGCAACTTTGAATGCCGGGTCTAATTAGATTGTAATTGTTGGAAGATCTGAGCAACAGTGGCAGATCTGGGTGGAAACTTTGGTGTCTTACAATATTTGTGCAAATAGGTTTCACAAGGACAAAAACTACAGCTGCTTGTAACAGGGGGCATTTTCTGAGAAAATTTATACTACTAACCATCTAAGCCAGACGGGAAGAACTTCGAATTTCCACACGCAAACTGAGTGATCTGCCAAAGCTGTCTGTCCAAGCAGACAGCTTCAAGGGTTAGGCAGTTTTCGTGAGCCCAGGATGTTTTGGTGCAAACAGAAGAAGGTGAGTTTAATTAAGAACAAATATTTTTGTACAAACAGAACAAGGTACATTGATCTAAGCAAGAACCAACAGCAAGAAAGAGGTATATATGTCACCATGTTTTCAGAACAATAAAAAACCCCACAAACTAAAAAGAAAATAAATTTCAAACATATATAGGAGTAAATCCTACCATTTAGCACTGGAAGCCTTATCTTCCCCCAGGGGAAAAAATACTCATAAACAGTCCAGGAACTCCTATGCCCTGTTGCTGAATACCATTTTTCCTCTGCCTTCCTTCAGGAAAGCATAAGCCCCCCTCAACACTTCAACCCTCTCTAATGTAACACAGTCCAGAGATCTGCAGGGAAATCCTGCAGATCTGAGAGTGAACATTTAAAGGCCAGGGAGCTTCTGCTAGGAGACCTCGTGCTTCCATGTTATCTCCTGAGGTCTACCTGTCATAATGACAGCATTACCTCTTTGTGCAGCTCCAGGGAGAGCTGTGCAAATACTGGATTATCTGGTTCAACGGCCAAACAAAAAACAATTCCAGGCAGAAAAAATTTCAGTTTAATCTACTTGAAATAAAAGCTAAGGGGGGCAGTCTGCTAAGAGGAAAAAAAAACCCAAAGGAGGAAATGTTTGCCTTTAAAGTAGTAAATCCTCTGTTCTCTATTTTTGACCTGAAAACGAAAAAACACCCACAAAATAAAATCATTTTTTTAAAACTCTCCTTTTCTCCCTTTCTTTGATTTTGTGAGGTGGTTTTTGTAATAAACCTTCACCAAATTTCATGTCACACCAAAGCAGATCTGGTCTTCCTGGAAAATTTGGTTTCTTCAACAAATCTACTACTTACAAAAATTTTGCTGAAGTCCAGCTCTAAGAAGAACCATACAGTCTGAACTAGAGAGATCCAGAGATCAGATTTTTGTTTAATGAATCAGGTATCCAAGTAAGAAAACTGATCTACTCAATCGCTATGGATCAAAAATGTGATTGCTGATTTTTTTCCATGAAGGGAGAAGAGGACCAAATATCACCCTTTGAAGGACAGACGAGCAGCCTTACTTTGTCACCACAAGTACTGACCCCTTTGTTTTGGTCTCCTGTAATTAAAGCCACAGCCACAGTTCTTCACTCAGAAGATGATCTTTTTTTTTCTCCTGCTGCAGCACCTATATGAAATGAAAGGTACAGATGGATTCCATTCGCGGCACTGAAGCCCATGAGATACCACCAGCACATTCCCACAAGCTTGTGTAGCTTGTTACTTACACCCATGGCTAGCAGTGGGCACACTTGGAAACCACTCTGGTCATTGGTTACCCTACAGGTCTGTGCGGACTGCTTGGGTTGATAGTTGGCTCCTTTATTTCCACAGAACGAGCTAAATTGAATCCAGAAGCTTCTGCAGCTGAACTGACTTTGGTAAATACAAAGAGATACCCTCTGCTACATAAATACATACACCAAAATTAGAATGAAATTTGCTCGGAAGGACAAAAGAAAAAATTTAGAAGTTTGTAGAACTGCTGCTGTACACACGAGCCACACCATTTACTGGAGGAAATGTATGTAAGTGTATACATACCAAGACTGGAACAAAGTTTGCTCAGAAAGACGAAAGTGGGAATGATTCAGAAGTCTCCAGGTCAATCCCAAATCACAAAGTCCAGTCCCCCAGACTGTACAGAAGTCACTGCTGAAGACAGGAGACTAGCAAATGCTTGTTTAAACCTCTTTCCTCCAGACCCATGTTACATGCAGAACAAGACACTGGCCAATATTTATGCTATATTCTACCAACTAGTATCCACAAAACATTTTGCTGCCTTGTATCACAAGACCACAATGCGAATAGTTTATTAACCAATCTTCACAGACCTTCCCCATACAGACAAGGTTTTAAGGGACATATTATTGAAGCTACAGAAGACACAATTACTGGAATACAGAAACCAGTGCAAGCACTTGCATACGTGTTAGAGGAGCATGAGGCCTGTGCAGCAACACTACAGAAGATGTACCATTCCACTCAGCTTGTTCAGCATTTGCAAGTGCAAACATTCAAAAGAAGAATAAAAAACCTTTCACACTGCAGTGACCAACTCCAGGTAATACTCAGCTCCAAACTGAAAAGGCTATCGGGCGTGGGCAAACTAAACACCCTAGAAGCACAACTAGAAGAGATAGCAAGCTCTTTCAAAGTTTACCAGCAGCTTTGCACAGGAGGGGAATGGCTAAACAGTGAAGCTGTGAAGAGGAACCTGACAGCCAACATGAAGAAGCTGGAAGACACACCGACAAAGCAGAACCAGGACTTCAAACAGCCACAGAATGAAAAATAAGAAATTCAAAAAGAACTCCAGAATGTAAAGGCTGGGGTGGGGGGCGGGGAATGGCAACAAAAACTTGATGGATTTTGAAAAGAGAATAGCTAAAAAGGCATTAAAATGTGCAGGGGCTGGGAGCACAAGCGAAGATCCAATAGTAAACACACAAAAAGGGAAAATAATATTCTTGTTGGGGAATGCGGGATGTTCTCTGACAGTGTAACAGCAAAGATAAATAAATACATCCTTGCTTTCCATTCTAGGTGACTGTGAGGCACCAGAGAAGAAAGCACGCAGGTGTTACATGGGGAAGAAAGTCAATGCAAAAAAACAGAAAAGCTATTTAAATACAGAAAACAGTTAGAAACTCCTGTAAAGCAAACCTCTTTAAAGTGTAAGATAAGCAGTCTTTTCCAAGTGGCTACAAGAAGAAAAACAAAAGCATTTGAGAATGGAGTATTCTTAGGGGCCAGGTTTACCTGAAGTCCAAATGCAGAAACAACAAAGGAGCAGGTAAAGAGTTTCTCCTCATGGTTGTTCCAGGCTCATGAAAAGGTCAGAGAAGCATTGTCCCAGTTCAGTACACGGCTATTTTCTGGGATCAGGGAGCATGTTAAAGTGAAAGGACAGGAGACCCTTCATCAATCCCACTAATACACAATACCCTGGGCAGTAGAGCGGCCCAGTCCTGTCAAAAATGGCACTACTACCTGTTGTAAAAGGACTGAAAGAGCCCTTTACATATTACGCTACGGCACTAGCAATCAGCAGTAGGCGTAACGTATGGCACCAGTGATTACAGGACCCACCTAGGCATATAAATCTGCCCCGAGAGAACAAAGCTGCAGAAGAATACGTCCATTAATCTTGCTTTAGTAGCTTACGGCGCAACATGAGGAGACATGCAAAGGCAGATCCCTGTAAAGCCAATCTATGTCTGTAACACGAGCATCAGTGTACCTAATGTTGTAATTCTATGTCTAAGGATGAGATTGTGGGGACTCTGCCTCTAAGACATCATTAAAGCTCATGCCTCACACAGGCTTCAGGGAACCTCACTGCCTTCTCAGCCATGTTCAGCTAGAGACCAGCACTTGCAAGAGGGAGAACATCTGCTTCTCAGAAACTCTGCTTATTATGGCTGAAAATAAGGTGCCCAGCTTATTCACCGTGACTTCATTATTTTTATTTCTCTGACAGTCAGCTGTAGCTGTTCATAGACATGCACAATGGTTTTGTGCCATGTAAGTCTTTCTTCGGCAGAGTTAACTCTCGATTTACATCTCCTTAAAACAAGGGTGGAAACAACCTTAGAGTCCCAACCTTTAAGACTGAGCTTGAACAATTCCTATTTCCACTTCTAGCAAACCTGCAGAAGCATGCAGTCCCTAGCAAGACTAATTTGTGTGCACACATGGAGAGGAAAAAATTAGTACCTACACAAATATAGAGACAGATAGTGCTCATCTGATAATATCAGCTTAGAATAGCAGGACCGGGAGCCAGGATCAGACCCTGGTATCTCTGTCCTGTCCCCCCAAACACACACACAGACATTGCATTGGCGCTGGCACACCAGCTACGCAAGGTCCAGGAGCAAAATCAATGTATACCCTTTGCTCAGGGAGTGCATACAGCAGAAAAACAGGCACCTGGACAAATGCAACGGGAGGGAAGAAATGACACTTGGCAGCTTCTCCTACTGACCAGCGGCCATGCAGAACTCCGCAACTCTTCACCTACGCCACAGGAAGAGCTCCGATGCAACCTGAAAAGTCACTCGTGTTGTTACTGGAAATACCGGCACCTCTGCAAATGCGGGTGTAGGGCCCGACCCAGCTGCTCGGTACTTTTCCCTCCAATACCGCCCAGCCACGAACAGTCTACCCAGCAATATACCGACTTCAAAACAGTGTAGGAGCACAACCGGCCCACAAGGCACCGAGCAGGTCACGACCAGCCTTCGGCTTTTCTAAGGAAGGCTCCTGGGGGCCCCCCCTGAATCCAGGCCCTGGCCACCTCCGGGTGCCACGGCCCCTGGCCGGGGACACGCAGCAGCTCCCTGGGAGGGCAGCGCCGCGGCCGACGGCGGCGCCGGGCGTCGTCGCGGGGCCGGGTGCTCCGTGCCTGGCGGCTCCGCCATCTCTCGCCCGTACGGCAGCGGCAGCAACGCTCGCACGCGTAACACCCGGGCTACGTGCGCCAATTAAATCCATAAAGGAACTTTTAACGCTTCATTATTAACCCCCGGGGGCGGCGGGTGTCTTCCCCGCACGGTTCTGCTGCGTCACGCCGCCGGGGAGCGCGGCCATACAGCCGCCANTTCCTTACATCCAACCTAAACCTGCCCACTTTTACTTTAAAACTGTTACCCCTCGTCCTGTCACTACAGATGTTCATAAAAAGTCTTTGCCCATCTTTCTTATAAGCCCCTTTTATATATTGAAAGGGGTCAAAAAGGTCTCCCTTTGGCCTTGTTGGACTTCATGATGTTCACATGGGCCTACTCCTCCAGCCTGTCAAAGGTCCCTTTGGATGTCATCTCTTACCTCAAGCAAGTCCACTGCATCACTCGGCTTGCTGTCATCCACAAACTTTCTGAGGGATCACTCAACACCACTGTCTATGGCGTGAATAAAGATATTGAACAGTACCGGTCCCCATACAGACCCCTGAGGGACGTCCCTTGTTACTGAGCTCCATTTGGACATTGAGCCATTGACTGCAACTCTTTGGATGTGGCCATCCAGCCAGTTCCTTGTCCAATGAACAGCCCATCCACCAAACCCATGTCTCTCCAACTTAGCGACAAGGATGTTGGCAGGGTCCTAGCCTGCCTGGCTGTTGCTGATGGAGGAGGATGGTGCTCGTGTGCTCTGGAAAACATGAGGTTGGTACCCCAAAAGCATCAGCTGGAGCACTTGACACGCTGGCCAGGGTCAGGACACAGCTGGCTGCACGGGTGCAGGGTGGCCAGACCCCACCAGCACCCATGCTCAACTCAGCTGTGGCTGCCTGTGTTAGAAGAATACGTTCCCTGCAAATTACACAGCAAGTAATGAGCGGCAGCAGCAGCCGGTACAGCAGTATAAATCCACGGGAAAGGATTTTTTCCCTCCCTTTTCCAAGATAAAAATCTCAGAACAGCAGAGGCTACACCTTTGACTAGGCTATTAAAATGGTATTTATGGGGTAATCACTTATTTTAACTGCCAGTTACATAAAATTTATCATGAAAAAAAGACTCGTGGAATTTTATAATTATCATTTACTTCTTTTTTTTTTTAAAACCTATTTAACAAATCAAATCTGCAATCCCTCCACCCAAAAATAGATCTGAAGGAACAGAGAGAGGGAGGCAGCAAAAGGGCAGTTGACTCGTCTCCCGTGCACCGCTGCAGGCACACTTCTCTGTCTGCCCAAACCCAGTCCTTCCCATGCACGAGAAGTGGGGCTAGGGAACAGAGGGTGCCTTGCGTAGGTTTGCCGTCCCTGGTGCACCATGAGCAGGACTTTATGGTGCCCCCAGCCCCAAGAAACACAAAGGAGGAGACTATTATGGGGAAGAAGGCAACAGGCGCACAAGCAGTCAACAGAGTTGTTTTGCACTGAAATACACCGGATTATTTGTAGCCAAAACTTCCTCATTTCTGCAGGAGGTTTGTTAGCAAGGTGAGAGCAGCATCCTGGCACCTGCCCCAGGCTGGCTTGCTGCAAATGGGCAGGGGCGACAAAGCTTCACTCGGGATCCTTCTGGGAGAGATTCAGGACAGGACTTTCCCAGATCACATCAGGTCTAGTGGAAGAGATGCGCATGAGGAGGCTCTGCAGGCCAGACCACGAGGAAGGGGCACGTTCAACATGACACAAAGGCTCTGTCAGCAAGGTGACGGGCATCAGTAAACACTCCCGCTCAATCACCCCTGAACACCAGTATGCAACATTTTGCAAGTGTAGATACTGCTTGATAGCAGCGCACCCGTGCAGTACCTGACCATCTCACATCATGCTCGTGGGATGGGTATTACCACCCCTGTGCTTACAGACAGGGAAAGGAGGGTGGGAAGCTGTCGAGGGACACAACTGCAGCCCCATGAGGGGTCACCAGCAGAGCAAGATTTACGGACAAGGTTTTGGCCAAGGGTTTGTTCCACACCAGACCCCAGCCTATATGCAGCTTATGTCTGGCAGCTGGCAGGCTGGGGCTTCGGACCCTCAATCTATAGAAAGTGAAGAGAGGGCATGGTGAGAGAGATGTGAGCAGGGGTTGAAGGCCATCCATGCATCCACCCCTCCATGCATACATGCATGCATCCATCCACCCACCCATCCATCCATCCATCCATCCACCCATCCATTGAACACGTGTTCTGGTTTTCAGCTGTCCCTCCTTTATCCATTAATACGCTCACTGCCACTCCCTGGGCCACCTGATCTCTCAAGCTTTGCAAGGGTGAGTTGCAAAATAACCGAATAAAATGGAGGAAGGAAAAATAAAGGCATCGCATGCCTTGCCTCACTGAGGATCTGTTACACCTTTGGATCTTGCCCCCTCAACTCATCTGTACAAAGTAGGCATACTGGATTGCACATTGGCTGTGGATAAGAAATTCATATTAGTTCAGCAGGTCTGCAGAGCTAGAAGTTTGCTATGCCACATGCTTGATCAAACTTTTAAATTAAAATGAGAGAAAACAACTACCTCCCAACTATGCAAATCAGCTATTTAGAGTGCCAGGCTGCTTATGATGCTTCTTCAGTGTTCTCGGTGTCAGAGCAAAGGGTGCGTAAGTATTTTTGTCTTTTTGGAAAACATGACAATTATTTCTTGCACTTTTAAATACATTTTTTATCCATTTTTTTAGGAGAGCTTCCCGAGTATGCTGTGTAGGTAGCAGCATGCTGGAGAGCAAGAAATTTTGAGTTCAGTATTACCAAATCAGTTCGGTGTTTGTGGAGAAAATGTGTAACTTCCGTGTGTATCTGTTTACATGTAAGCATCCAAATATTTTGTGCAGAGTTTTGATGGCTGTGTGGCAGCGGGGCTCTTTGGGTCTTTGAATCGAATGTGCCCTGCAGGGACAATCCGTGGAAATCACGGCTTCAGTATGCGGTGGATTGTGCCATCAGCAGGAAGTGGCAGTGGTGTTTTCTCATTAATAAAAATACATCATTTACTGTCGGTGAGCCAGCTCCAGGTACAGACCATCCAGAAGGAACCTCATTTCATCCATTCCTCCTTCTGCTGAAGTGCACAATTGTCCCCAGATAAATTTTGCTGGTTTTAAAGGCATATTAGGTCCTTGCAAAGGGGGATTCATCCTGGAGAGAGGAAAATTGGGCAACACCACTGTACGAGTCATTGAGCAGAGCATATAATGACTCATTATTTATCAACAAAGACACAGCCACGAGCAGGACGTGATGGTCTGGGATGGGCTGATGTCACAGCAAGGAGTGGGAAAATGGCAAAGACAATGAGAGTATTATGACTATCTTTAACCACACAATACAATCAGACACCTTATTACTATTATTACTCACTGCAATCCTGTAATTCTACAAACCCACTCCATCCATGTGCAAAGTGGTGAAAAATTTATGCAGCCGATCATTAATTTTTCTTACAAATGCCTTCTCATTTAGTTTTTCTAGGAGATGTCTGAACTGGGAAAAATGGTTTTGAAAGAAAAGCTCTGAAGTTATCCCTTGGGGAAAAAAAATACAGTATTGCCAGGACAATCCATTTGAAAGAATGAATCATCCTCCTGGAGAAAGGAGGAGTAGTTCAAAACAGAGGACTAAATGAAAAAAATCCTCATATTTTTTATATTTCCTTCGCTTGCTTTGCATACTTCAGGCTTACACTTTCAACTTTTTCTTTCCAATCACAGCAGCTCACAAAGCCGGAAACTTACTGTTTCAATAGAAAACGAGAATCTGCCTTAGTCACATGAATCCCAGAACTCCTTCCCCTTCAGCTTGTGATTTCGCAGTGGTAAAGGTGCATGCAGCTGAGAGACTTACAGAGACAGTCCATAAGAGACAAGCATTTAGTAAGTAATCTTTGGCAATACTAATGGCCTCCAAAGGAGCAAATTTTCATCCCTCTAGGAAGAGCGAGCTGAGCATTACAATCTGACATTTTTTTCCTTTTTGAATTACATACGAGAAAAATGTGGCAGGCTGTAAAATCAGGCAGCTGGAGTATAAATATCTCGCGAGGCTTAGCCCTTAAAGAATGAGGCAAAGGGCTGTCGAGGGCTGCCCTTCTGCCTTTGGGGAAGGGCGACCCCCAGTCCTCTGCTCGTGCACCAAACCTGGAGCACAGAGGACCTGACAGAGACCCTCTTCTGCCTTTGCCTGAGGGTTCAATGAACCAACAAAAGCAGCATCTGGCCAGGTTCCCCTTGGGCCATCAGCTGCGTACCATCCCTTTACCTGACCCTAACAGCGGCTCATGCCCAACCGAGCAGTCACACCGTGGGGAAGGGTAGGTGCGAGCAGGCCATTAGGGACCTGCCTCCTAAAGGCGTGCGGATGTTTGTCTTCCGAGTGAGCAAGGTACTGTTTCTGTGACAAAGAACATTATCCGTTTTAAGTAATTTGTTCTGCCCATTGCAAAAATCTAAAGGAGATTATTACAACTCACTCTTTCAATTAATTTCTATACAGTATTTTTAGATTGCTCTAGTTATCTTTGATATTCCTTCCTATAAGCTGTTTCCAAATAGTTAGGGGGCTGATATACATGAAGAAGTCAAAAACCAGTAACTCTTGCAAAGAAGCAGCTACAGAAAGACCATCAGCCCCCACTGTGCCGTAATCATGATTGAAACGAAGAACAAAATCTTAGACGCTTTTTTGCCCAGCAGGCTGGAAATCAGCAGCACCATACGCTTTAAAGCATCGGCACAGCTTGTCAATACAGCGCACTTCTCCCTTGTACATTACCTGAACAACGTCCCCAACAGAAAACTAAATCACAAGCCTAACCTTGGCGGAGCTCTCTGAATTCACAGTGGTCAGTGTTGGGCATCATGGATGGAACCCAATGTCTGATTTTTCTCTTGTTCTTTGTTCCTTCTGGGGCCTGGCACATCTTTCCATCCTCTCCCTTCCTTGGCTATCATTTTCAGACACAACAAAAATCTGTAAAGATGAAGCCATTTTACTAACTTCTGCAGCCACATCTGCTCTGTGCTTTTCTCTAGACACTTAATCAGCACATCTCTTCATCGCAACCCCTTTAACCTCTACTTAATAAGTCACTGGCAGCCAAATTTTGCTTTACCGTGCCTTTTCCCAAATTTCCCTGCCCCATCCAATTGCCTACTGGTACTATCGGCCCCGAGCACAAACTTAGGACATTACATGGGGGAAGAGGGAACCCGTACGGGGGATTTTCCACTGCCAGACGTTTGAGACTGCTTGCTTTCAGCACAGGGAACACGTTATGTCAGGGGTAACTGGGGACAGCTTTTCTGTGCAGCCAAGCTGCATGAGCGGAGGGCAGCTGTAGCAGCACGCCAAAGCAGGTCCCTCGCACCGTCTCCCTTCTGAAGCATTTAGCTGGTCCCGTTGGCAGGGTGGGCAGCCCAGGACTGCAGTCAGCACGGGGGTTGGCTGGGTCTGGTTTCAGCAAATTTTGCTTCATGAAGCGCTTGGGCTGTTTCACAGCACAGGTTCCTGTCCCGCACTTCCCATCCTGGCACAGGCAATACACACGAGCCAGCAGTGAAAGCAGTGAGTTTTCTCCCCTCTGCAAAATTAACACGTGGTGGCACGGCGCACATGCCCAGGTGACAGCATGCTCTGCCCTGGCAAGTCCCATGACCTGCTGCGAGGACACAGACTGCTGCCTGCCTCTACCCTGGGGTAAAGCAGCAGGTAAGCAAAATGACTTTTTGCCTTCTTTTCAATTTAATAGTTTCTTGGTGCTGCTCAGGTATTTGCACCGGTGTATCTCTTTGTAAGCTTTTTTTATCGTCCCCAGTATTCCCCCTGGCAAAGAACCGAGGAAAACGTCAATTTTCTAAAAGCACTCTGGCTTAAGCTGGCCGCCAGTGATGTAATGTGGCCATCCCTAAAGCCCAGAGTGTATAACTATAACCAAAACTGGAGTTATTTCTTATCTCCAGAACAATTTCTTTAGCACTGTTAAGAAAAAGCCTGTAGAATAGAAAATATACACCGAACCGCTTTTCTTCCCCGCCCCCCACCACGAGTACAGGAAAGCATTTTTGAGGATCTATTCTAAAAAGGGCTTTGGTAAAATGCTCATCTAACAGAACTCAATGTCTTCTGTCTGGTTTGTGCCATCCGTACCCCAAGGTGTGTCCCAATTACCCTATCCCAAAGGTTTGGGATTATGGGGCTCCCTCTGATAGTTGCACCATCTTATTCACCACATGCAATGAATTTTTCAGTCGATGTGGCACAGCGTCATTCGACGCAGAGGTACCTGCGTGAGGCTGGGTGCGCTCACTAGCAGACATGAATAAGCGCTGCGCACCAGTGCCGTGCTGCTATACTTTGCCTTTCCCCTCTGCTACATAAAGCCCCACACTATCAAAGCAATATTGTACCTAAAGTACCTCCAGTGGCTGCCCTCAGGGCTGGACCATGCTGTGCAGATATACACCATTTTTCTGGTGTTTTACTCTACAAATTGCTCTTGATCTGCCTTAAAAAAAAAAAGTAGCAAGGAATAATCACTATTTAGGCTTGTTAAAGGCTCAGTAGTATTTTCTCCTCTTAGATTCTTGAGATGAAACTTGGATTTAAAAAAAAAAGCTGCGGCAGGCATAATGTTTTTAGACGCTCTATTACCTCTTTATATTCTTTCTTACCAAGTTCTCACGGAAAATGTAAGTCTTTAGGCGCTCAAAATGCTTTCTAGCCGACATTAGGAAAACAGCCTTTGCTGAGCTGCATTTTCTATAGCATTTGCATAAAAATCCAGTTCAATTCTTGGTATATGCTGCAAAAATTGGACTCTTTTATTTCCATTAAGTTGGAAACTGTCCATATTGCCATATGTAGCCATTTTATCTTTCCTCTTTCCTTTCTTATAAAGCACAATCCTTGATGCCAGCTTGCTTTATGTTTTTGCCATTCACAGGGAAGTAAAAAATAGCAGCACCATTCCTGAAGAAACAGCAGCAGAACAATAACTTTGCTTAAAATCCTGAACAGCAAAAATTCACCAAAACTCACCATTTAAACTGCCCCATTGCAAAATGAAGGTTCAAACTCTGTGTTTCCCTCGAGACTGCCGGTCTGCAAGTGAGCTCTTAAAATGTAAGTGATAGCAGTTTCCCAACGCCTCACAAAGCCAGGTGCTCATAACAAATACTTGATATGCAGTCGTTTAACAAAACAGAGCTTCCTATTTCTGTTTTTTTGTGATACACCAGACTTAAAATTTGCACGGCAGCAATGCGCTTCTGGTAGCAAAGCAAAGTGTCTGCAAACATTTGCAATAACCTAGTATAAAGTCGGCTCCCTTGCCGTTCAGGCTGATTTCATTCGTACAGAAACAGACCATAGCATCAGCTTTATCAAAGTTACAGGAAGGATAAATTCAGCCCTTTTAGTTCGTGTTTACAGAGTCATGCATTTTTTATAGTTCTACTTGCAAAGTGATTTCTGTTTAAAGCAGCGTTTTTCTGAAGAACGCTAGGGCACCATCACATGATGTCAAGGTGTTTAGATATAAATGAAATAGAGTCAGGTAATTCAGAAGAAAACCCCTTGTATTCTTCATTACGCGTGGGGAGCGATGATACAGGCAGTTTCTGCAAAAGGCCGAGCTTGCAATAAGAGGCGTTTTTACTAATTGGGCTGGTTTTATGCCCGAACGCTGACTGTGTGCCCAGCTTGATGGAGCAGAGCAGCACCCTGGGCCACGGGGTTAGCACTAGAGTACAAAATTAGCCCTTTATTCACAAGGAGATGCATCTGTTCCCTGAGGAAATCACCCTACGTAACTTGGAGGCACGAACAAAATCCTGCTTTACCATGACCAGACCATTACGGGCTCCTCAAAGAGTCCCAGTTTCCCTGGTTTTACACATCTAATGGTACCTGCTGCTACTTGGGCAGCATTAGGTCTGGTCCCATGTCAGCCCTTATGCCTCGTTTGCACTAAAATTAATTATTTAAGCCCTAATAACAACCTTTTGTTTCTTCACTTTGACTACACTGTGATATTAGAGAGCAGAGCTCAGACGAAAACGCTTTCATTTGACTTATTTCTTTGACACACCCTTTCTCCGTTTCACGGAGTTCTTTGGGTTTGTGGTTTTATTTTTGTTTCTTTTAGGCTTGCGGAGAGGTTCCTCTTGAACACGGCTGAGAGCGACTGGAAAAAGCAGGGGCTTGGCGCAGCACTGTGAGTATGGCCAGGTGCGGGGTGACACTGACTCCGGCAGCATCATATCAAGAAGCCTGCTTGTTTTCCGGCAAGTCTCCCCAAAATGACTGTCGCCTCCCTCACACGTCTGCGGGGGAGCCGCCAGCTCCTTGCTGCCACCCCAGGGAAGCTGCCGGCAGGCACGGGCAGGGAGGTAAGCTCGGGCTGCCAGTGTTCTCATGTGCTGGGCTGGGGAAGGGTCGAGCAGACGGAAAGGGCACCGCCACTTTGGAAGAGAGGAATGGTTGGAGGGGGAAGGAGGGAAAACGTTATTTCCTGAATAAGTCACCTCGAGTTAAAGCCTCTGGGTTTTGTACAGCAGCCAAGGCTGGCGCTGTCACCCAGTGAATGATAAAGGAGACGTCAGCTCCCATCCGAGCTCGTTTTTCATTCTTGCTTTCAGGGAGCTCGCTCATCTCAGCAGCTCTTCGCAGCTCCTTCTCGTCGCACACGCCGAGTGAGGGCTGTCTGCCCCAGAAAGGGAGATGCCTTCCCAGTGAACAGGGAGGCAAAGCCAAGCCCAGAGGAGAGCGGTTTGGCCATGGGCCCCATCCCTCATTCTCCACTGGGTGTTTCTTCTGGGATCTCCGCTCCCAAGTCCCCGTATGGTTCGCTCCCTGCTCAGCAAACCCTCCCCTCCCCTCCCAGACCTTCCCCCAGGGACAGCCTCACACACAGGAGGCAGTGGGGAAAGACAATCTTAACCTGTGCCAACTCTAAGCTCTCGTTTGCCAGACAAAACCGCCATTTGCCCTCTCAGTTAATAAGCAGCAATTAATTCTTTTGCTGCGGATCAGCAGCCATCTACTTTCTCTGTAGGCAAGAGCCAGCCCGGCATTTTAACATTTCTCACTGTGCCACATAAGGATCAGCAATGCCACCCAGCTCTCGTCCAGCTTCAGCAACAAGCCCGGCTTGGATCAGGCAGTGTGGTGCGGACAGGGAGCTGCAACCAACGCCGTTTGGCTTCGCTTGTGCTGACATGCCGGGGTCCTGTGGGCAAGGTCCCCACCACTAGTACACATTCTCATTTAAAGAATTCAAAATAAGTGAAACGGTGCCCAAACTGCAAAGCTTCCCACAGAGGACCTGCCAAGGCTCATTGTGGCCAAATTGGGCAGAGGAGCAGGGACGTCCCTGCAGCAGCAAAGGCACTGAGACAGCCAGGGACTGAATGAGGTGGATTTCCCTGAGTAACAACAGGTGATAATGGAGAGTTGCAGAAAGAACAAAACGGAAATAGGACCAAGAATAAACTATAGGAGGGACAGTGTATGGCAGTAAGAAGAATTAAACTGAAATCTTGTCTCACTAATGCCAGTGTCTCAGTTATCCTTTCTGCCTCCTCCAACATCTATCAGTTGTCACATCCTCTTGCTGTCTTCAGATCTTCAGCTCTAGCATCCTCCAGCAAACTCTTGCACAGTTAACTACCGAGAACAACCTCACCCCTGTTGAATGGAGCTTTTAATCTTAGTAGGAGTTATGACCTAAATTATTATTTCAGGATTAGGGCCCTGGCACATGAAGCTTTCCAGTCAGCAGCTGCCATAAAACCAGGCAGCAGCTGCCATAAAAACATTCAGCATCTAAGAAGACCTAAGCAAGTCATCTAAGCAATATTAAAACCAATAAACGATAACCTGCTGGATTTGTGCCCGGTTGCATGATGCCAGGGCTGGAGCCAGCCCTTACCCCTGCTCAGCCTCCAGCCCCACGGCAGCCCCTGGGCTCTGGGAGGCCCAGCCCTATCCAGGGATTAATTTATGGAGCTTTTGAACGTCGCCTTTATCACCAAACACCTCGGCTGGGCTTTTTATTTACATGTGTTCATTATTTGTGCATTGAAATTGCAGCACAGCCACAAGCACATCTTGGATTGATTTCTGCCGTGGTGATGCTCGTGGCCCTTGTTTAGCAGGCTCACCTGGGCGCTGCCCCTGCCCCGCAAGTCGAACGAGTAATGTGAACCTCAGCAAAAAGAAGTTGGAAGAGGGTTTCTGGTGATTCAGAAGGTACTTGTAAAGGATTTTAAGAGTATTTTGTATCTGTATTTTGAAGAATTATCAAGATCTACAGCCATGCTACATCATCAGAATAACACCAGTATTAATGAAAAGAGGTTAAGTTATGCCAGCCAGAACAGCGAGCCTGGACTGTTTAAATAAATGCAAAATGCAAATACAGAGATCATTCATAGAGGGGGTAACAGAGTGAGAAATTGAAGTGTGCCTTGAGTGCTCACGTGTGTTTGTGCCCAACAGAAAATGCACTTTATCGAGGATGCTGTCTCACATGCTGAGCAACTGTCCACAATTTTCGTAATGGTAAAAGGATAAAGTCTTCCCTGGATGAAGCTTGAAGCAACTGTGCAGCCTCAGAGACAACAAGCCGGTAACCAGGTTACCACAGGGCTAGATAATGAAGAGGTTTAGCAATTAACTTTAGCAACTGTATCATCCATGCGTTTTTTTTCTTATGGCAAAATTGGAATCAGAAGAGCTAAGAAATGTAAACAGAGTAATTTCTCCTACATCAGCTGTAGTTTGCTGACTTTGTCAGCTGTGATCTTAGGTCCCCCAAACCTCCCTGCAGACTTCACCAAGCTTGTTCCAGCATCACGCCATTACCCCCGAGAGCCAGAAGCACAACCACGCAGGGAACGCCATCAGCAAGGAAGGGTGAAGGAAGCAGGTGGGGGATGTTACTCGCTGGTGGGACGAGTCTGCACCTCCCCGTGCTGCTGCCCCAGCTCCAGTCTGCGCTGCAGCCGCTTGCCTCCTCCTCTCCTCTCTTCCATGCTGTGCCGGCCTGCCAGGCTTATGTGTCTCATCTCCAGCATTTAAAGGTGGGAGAAGCTCCTTCCTTCACCGCCTGGCGAGCTCAGGCCTCCTTCGTTTGCGTGTCACACTTCCACCATGTAAATGCTGGCTGAGTGGCTGCCTGGCGGCTTGGGGAAGCACAGGTTTGCTATTAAAGGCACTGGGGTGGCAGGCTGTTTCTTCTGGTTTCCTTCTCCTTCCTTCCATCCAGGCTATTTTTAAAATTTGGGAAAGGATTCAAGTCAAATGAGAAAAAACCCATCCACTTCTGGGCGTATTTATACAATAAGTAGTCTTTTTCTTTTTGCCTACTGGTTTATTTTTGCATGTGCTGTGTTTTCATCGTGGGATCTTTTTGCTCGTTTTGAGGGTTTGTTTTGTTGTCTTTTCTTTCTTTCAAAGGAAACCAATGAAAAAAATCGTTATCCTAGTGGCCAGTAATTGTCAGGTTAGATATGAGATAAAACTAGAAGCAATGATACAACTTTTTGGAATGGGTACAGAAACAGAAACACTGCTCATTTGAGCTGTTGCACATTTGTGGCGCGCTGTGGTCTCGCAGGCTGCGCGCAGACCTAGCAGCCCGTATTTTTGGTACATAACCGTAGATCATAGTCTAACGCTCTGCCTTCCTCTCCAGAGCTGCCAAATGGAGCCGACAGCATTTCTCTGCCACGGGCTGGATTCATTAGTAAAAGGCAAGGCATACTTGGGGTCAGGACTAAAATTCCCACTTCAGTTCTTTGTGTCAGTCCCTCCAACAGCGTTCAATGCGCAAAGTTTCTTTGCTGGGAGTCTTGCTGATGAGCAGGCTCTCTGCTCTGGCCATAAAGGCCATCTGACAGAGAGCACCTGTGCCCCTGCAGCCCCCGGTGGGAGGCCAGAGGATGGCCCAGCCATCCTTATTCAGATACAAACCAGTAAGTCATCCCTTTTTCTGAATTTGCCCATGCCTGCAGCAGCTGCACGGGACACGGTTAGCCTATCGCTCAGAGGGTGCCCCTGGCCGCTGCAGCGTGCCGGGCTCCTGGCGCCCTAGTGCACTGTCATGGCTCAGGGCTGCCGTTGGTTGTCTTTGATGAACATTACACATACCTGCAGGCAACGAATACCTGCTGTGACAAAAAATACAAAACGAGGGAAATAAAATTGCATAGGTTGTTGTTTCAGCTTGGGATAATGACTCCACTGGCATCTGCGGGCTGACACGCTGCTTAGATTAATGTCGCTTTCAAGAACATGGCTTGATTTTTCCTTTAAACATTTGTCTTTACCAACAAGCCCCTCACCTTAGCACCGAATAATTGACTCTGTCTTGAAGATACTAGAGCTTGTCACAACGCTTTAAATATTGGCTGGCTGCAGCTCTCGCGTAGCTGAGGGAAGCAGCCGAGCAGTTGGCAGCGCCTCACCTCCCCGTGCCGTGGTGTGGTTTGGTGTGCTGAACCAGACGCACTGCCAGCGTGGTAAGCAGCTCCTCACCGTGCTCCCAGACCTGGCTGCTCAGGTTTCCCCAAAACCATCAAAGCTCAAGGGGTTCCCTCAGATCTGCCTGGGGAGAGGAGAAATGGGAAGCGCCGTTTGCCATCCACCCTTCCTGCTACGCCAAACCAGACAGCTCTTCATTGCTTTCTTCCTTTCTGAAACTTTTTAATATTTTAATGAATAATTATTTCATAATTTAAATCTACCTGAAGTTCACTGGTAAAAGTGGCCAAGCACAATCACTGTATAACAGAGCCATATATTCAGTTTCAAACACACACTGACCGTCTTCCCGAGCCGGAGAGAACCCGCACCAACAAAATCATCTTGGCTACAAACTACCTTACCGCTTTCTCAAAAGAGATATTTTTCAGCGTTCTTTAGAGCACAGAAAAGAAAAAAGAGAGGAAACTGTTTAAAGTCAGCCACACAAAGGTAAGATCTGCTCTGATAAACATAAACGTAACGGCACAATTTTCTTTGGTCTTCTTTCTATCAAATCTAAAAAATTATTTTTAATTGATTCTTGAAGCACTTTTTGAAGTTCAATAAATGCTTCAGAAATCAGTTGGGAGTCCACAAATGTTAATAGTATTTAGCTCATTTCAATAAAAATGGCCTCATTAACATGCCAGCTGCTAAAACGTGTGATACCAACTGTGTCCTTCTGCCAGCCTGCAGGGAAGCATTCCCACTTACTACTCAGTTTTGGTTTAAAAGAGACGATTTAGAAAACATACCCACTTTACTGTATGCACGCATTCAGATAATAATTATTTCACTACTGGCCTACCCCCAAAAATGGCTTTAAAAGTCCCTGGCAGCCCTTCCAATGAAGCGAGCTCAGGCTGGCTTTCTTTGTGTTTTTTTTTTCTGCCAGCAAGTAAAACCTCATTCGCTTTCCCATCCATCAGCACAGAAGGAGCCAGGTGAGCACCGTGCCTGTCTGAGTCAAGAAGTTTTTCATTACGGATCTGCTACGTGGAATTAAGTAGTCTTCGCTCAGCTCTGCTGCTGTCATGCCACAACTGGCAGTGCAGCTCCCTTGCCTGTGCGAGCACCCAGCCTTCGCCTCCAAAATTTGAGAGTCATATCGCAGCTAGCATGAGAGTGACTGCCTACTGGCTTCACTCGTCTACATGAACTAAGAATGCTCCACCTTTTGGCTTTACAAACAGCTTTTTAACTAGTGTTTGTGCACTGTGGTTAGCTTTCTGAGACCTTTGGATGAAAGCCATCAGAAGACTTCAGGACTAGGTTGATGCCTGTGTTTGAATGCGGACAACATCCGACACAGGCTCGGGGCAGGAATGACATTTGGAAAGACATTTTGAAACTTAATTTGCTGCTTTAAGCTCCTTAAGCCAGGTGCTGCTGCCTTCCTGGCCAGCCCTTGCCCACAGAGGACTCCAGGCAAAGCTGCAGCACTTCAGGGGCACAGTAACAGTAGCAATAATAGTGATGTGCCAAATTAAACAGTGTCATTAGGTCATGAGGTAAGTAGTGCCATAGGGAGTATTTCCAGAGAAAATGTGAGACTTTGTTCAATAAAGTACTGATCAAGTTAACGAGACTGGCAACACCCAACTCAAAATGTTCACCAACAAGTGGCAACACCAAAAATTTCCACATCTAATACATATCTCCAGCATAAGGCTGCGTTAATAATTCAAGATCCTGACGTGTATCTCAGCTCAAGAAAAACAACACACTCTGGCCTTTAAGAGGTTTTGATACTGGGATCACGCAAATGCCTCTTCTTTGGTGCTTACATTTGTGACCTTGCGTCCAGCTGGTGCCGTACCTGCTGAGCAAGCTGTTCGTGCAGTTGAACGAAGCTGGATGTACAAAATAATAGTCGTTTTACCCAAAGCAGCCTGGATAGCAGTACACGTGCCACCCTGCCTGCAAAGCCCCGTCCCCTCTATGCTGCAGGCGGAAGTAGCGTGGGACAGACTGTGTCACAAGTGTCCCCCAGCACATGCAAGCCCAGAAGGGATGCCAGCAGCCACCCCGAGGAACAACGTCCGTCACTGTTTTAGAGTGTCCCGGTGCCTTCCAGTGACAAATCCGTCCCATAAGAGCCAACACAGAGGTTGTGAAGCCCTCATTGCGCTCAGGCATGCCTTTGGTGGGGAATTACAGAGGGAACTCAGTCCCATGTGGCTGAAGAGCAGCTGTGCAGGATGCAACCCTAAAAAGCAGGCCAGAGCCTGNTGGGACAGACTGTGTCACAAGTGTCCCCCAGCACATGCAAGCCCAGAAGGGATGCCAGCAGCCACCCCGAGGAACAACGTCCGTCACTGTTTTAGAGTGTCCCGGTGCCTTCCAGTGACAAATCCGTCCCATAAGAGCCAACACAGAGGTTGTGAAGCCCTCATTGCGCTCAGGCATGCCTTTGGTGGGGAATTACAGAGGGAACTCAGTCCCATGTGGCTGAAGAGCAGCTGTGCAGGATGCAACCCTAAGAAGCAGGCCAGAGCCTGTGAAAGGCAGAGCAACAATAAGCAAAATTAAGCAGTGATCACCAGCCACTGCAACAGCAGGTCCTACGCATGGGTGCCCAGAAGCTGATTTCACAACTGCTCGTCATCCTGCAACTCCCACCTTGGATGCAGCTCAGGCACTGGGTCCGAGTCCACGTTACTGATGGAGGTGGATTTAAACTCAGCCACGAGTCACCAAATGGGCTGATTCGGCTCTACTGCTTGTGCTGCAATGGGAAAGAGGGGCAAAACAGAGCACCGGACTCTGTGGGTGTTCCAACAAGCACAACCCAGTCAACTGTTTCCTGAGCTCCTTGTGCAAGTGGAAACGGAGTTGTGTATGCCTGCCTCCATCCCCTTTTCCACCTTTTCCTTTCTGGGTCCAGCTAGGACTGTAGAAAAGGATACCCTGGTATGGCTTTAATGTACTGCTTGCGTTAGCGCCCTGCTAGGTTTGAGGCACAAGAAAAACCTTCTGCACCAGCACCCTCAGGCTCACCACAGCTCTAGATGCTGGCAAGCATCAGAGAGACATCCTACCTGTTATCCCAGATGTACCTCAGCCTCTGAGAAGCGTTGCGAAGGAAAANTTTCTGGGTCCAGCTAGGACTGTAGAAAAGGATACCCTGGTATGGCTTTAATGTACTGCTTGCGTTAGCGCCCTGCTAGGTTTGAGGCACAAGAAAAACCTTCTGCACCAGCACCCTCAGGCTCACCACAGCTCTAGATGCTGGCAAGCATCAGAGAGACATCCTACCTGTTATCCCAGATGTACCTCAGCCTCTGAGAAGTGTTGCGAAGGAAAAGATGAAGTCAGTACATCACAGAAATTTCAGACAAACATACAGCACCCTACAGCACAGGGTGAGCTGGAAAGGCAAATGTACGGGTCCTGCAACCGCAGTGAGCGTAGAGGCCAGCAAATCCCATCTGTCGTTCTGTGATTTTGGCCAGAGGTCCCCAACCGCTTGGCGGCTTTGAGCAGAGATCCGCAATTGCTGTTTCCTCCCGTGCTGGAGCAAACCTCGTGGTTCCGCAGCAGGTGGGGACACGCCGGGTGACTCGTGCCACCCCGCTGGCTGTCACCGCCCTGGGAAGCCTGGGCAGTGAAAACAGAGATGTCAGTTCCTCTCACCGTGCTCAGTGCTTCCGAGATGACTCCACTGCCTTTCGGTAATCGGAAAGCCTCAGGACACTTCAAGTTTGCATATAAAGAGTAATTACATAAAAAGTGGCCCAAACCACAAGCAGAAAAGGCTGCAGTATGTCTGAACAGGTTAGTAATAGTCATTTCCTCTGAATTCACTGTGAGATGCTGAGACCAAAGCCTGGCCCAGGACCCTCCAAGGCCACCCAAGAAATCAGAGTAAATCCGCAAGGACTAATTGCACAGGGTTATTGCAAAGGTTAAAGTACAAAGGGCTTCAGAAAGCATTTAGACATGTTCACGAGAGGCCAGCCTAAGGCCACGAGGCATAATTGCCTCCGTGACTTCCTTGAGGGCATCTTTGGTGGCCAGACAGCAGTCACACCTCCACGTGCCAGCTGGCAAAGACTGGCACCTCTACTGTAACGCTGGACAGCTCTGTGCAAAGGTGCTTCAGTCACTGGAGTCTTTTCAAACTTCACAGCTGAAATTTTAAAGGGCAGTTATGGGGTTTTGCCATTAAAGACCTATATGAAAGCGCACAGGGCAGGTTAGTGTTCTCCAGACCTACACATTCCAAGACTTTGACCTATAAAGCATCGCTCCCACCCCTGTTCGTGGGGCAGGCCCCCCTCCCTGGGCACCACCCTTGAACCACCAAGTTTCTGGGGGGTGAAGGCACCCTGGCCCCCTCCTTCCCCCCTCTCCTCCCGGTTTTGTTTCGGGTCACGCGTATTTCGCTGGAGAGGTCAGAGTGTGGCAGCACAGCCGCGGCTGAGGCCCTTCCCGGAGGGAGAAAGGTAGCACGCAGAGCTTTTGAAGCAACCGTAAGAGAGAATGCCACAATTAGGGGTATGCGGTTTCTCCAGCAAATTTGCATTTTAAATTACTTTTTGGTATAATTGTGTTTCATCTTTCTTTTCTCCCTGACTTCTGTAACTTTTAGTAGTATTATTTCCTAAGGATGGTTCAAAACGCTGTATGAGATGACAGTTAAAGAAGAAAAAACAATTTTATATCAATATGATATTTTTCTTCAAATATTCCTTTGAGATTAACCACTGGGGGGGGAAAAAAAAAAAAGTCATCATCTGAGATGAGGAGGAGCAGAAAGAGGTGATGCCAAAAGGGATTTCTCTCTGAGGAGGGAGCTGCGGCTTCTTGCTCATTTCCGCAAGCTCTGTGCAGAAGGCAGAGGGGTTGCAGCAAGGACTTCTCCTCGGCCACCTCCCAGCCCCGCAGACATTCCAACCCCACCATGGCAGGGAAATCCCAATTACCAGCCCCTTCGCCCCAGGGTTCACATCTTGGCCCCGACTGCTAAATTCAATTATCTCCGGGTCCCATTAAGCAAAGATACTTTGACAGCTCTGCTGTCAGGGTAGATTAACCCGCAGCCAGATCGACCCCCGGATCCTCTCCTCCCTCCCCTCCGCACCGCTGCTGGTTGTGTGAAAAGTCAAATAGCACCACTGTGGCAGATGTGTTGCACCTTCATTTCTCATCCCCTCCAAGCAGCCTCGCCACTTGCCAAATACTCAATGCTGCCCTCGAAATGGGAGCAGGGGGCTTGGCCCCTGACAGGGCCACAGAGACGCTGAGCCCCCATGGCTGGGGACAGTCTGCGCCACGGGGAAGACGAGAGCAATAAGAAAATACCCCCAGCTGTCTCGATACGCTGAAAAAAGCATGTCTAGATCTCTCCAATGTGCTCTGAGGGGGAAAGAAAAGCCAGTCAAAGGAAAATGCACTTCAATCTATAATAAAACAACACTGCTGCCGTTGTCAGGCACCTGAATGGAGACGTGAAGGTTAGATGAGCCTATGTTAGATTTAATGCTGTCAAACACTGTTTGAACACAAAGTGCGGCTTGCATTATTGCCACGCTCCCCGCCTGCAAGGCTGCCCTGCAGATTGAAAGGAACCCCAGCAGGCAATGGGCTCATTTTTTTTGTAACTGCAGAATTTGAGTCAAGAAAATGACGGGGACTTTGTATTTGAATGTCACCTCTGATATGTCGTGTTAATTTTCCTCTTTTAATACCCTCATCTGGATGCTAATGCCAGGTGATTATGTTGGTATATGAAATGAACGAAGGCAGGTCTAAGTAAAAGGGCACCAATTCCTACCCCGTCAGGACAGTGGTCCATGGATTTATTGACATACTGGTCCCGATTTTGATGTGAATTAAGCCGATATAAATTAAAAGTCGCTCCCGTAAAAAAAATAACTGGTGGCTGGGGAGGAGGTCCATAGCTGGTATTAGCCTGCCCATCTCCTCCGAAAGCAGTGCTTCTGCAGAGACTGACCCTGGGTGGATGTGTCCATCCAGGCCCGCGTAGGACGTCCCGGGGGCTGCTGTCGAGGCAGTGCTGTGTGCTGCTTTCAGCCTGGTTTGCAGGGGGTTTTGTAAACAAGCTTAGCTGTTTCACATACACCCTGGTTTTGGGGGGTTTTATGTGTGTGTGTATGTGTGTGTAAGGTTTTTTAAAGTCTTTTAAGGCAGGAAACAGAAACAACTCAATAAACCTGTGCTTTGTTTTACTGCACTGGCCTAAGATACTATCCCCTAAGGATATTATTAATTAAAGATTCAACCCTTACAGCTTCTCCATAGTAGGACAAAAGTTGGCAGAACAGAGAAGCTCCAGATGGAGGAAATCTTTTGCATCAGATAAGGCTTTATGAGTGACAAGCCCCTGCCACTCACATTTAAGGCAACAGACATAAGCTGCTTGTTATGTTGCAAATCAGCTAAAAATACCCTAAATACAAGCCTCTTTATTCTTAAAACCACCTGTTGCATCAGAGGTACTCAGAGTCTAACACTCTGATCTGGGTGTAGAAAGCACTTTTTTTTTTTTTTTAAATTGAAAGAAAAAGTTTACAGAGGTGAAAAATAAGAGAGGAAAGGATCAACTGTAGCCACAGCCCAGCTTCAAAAATATCCTGTTAGAAATTCATGGAATAAAAAGTTACGGCACCAGCAGAGTGTCCACAAGCTAGTGCTGGGTGAAATTTTAAACTGATTGACTTGCTCTTTTTTTTCCTGCAAAAACTGTAATTTATTTTCTATTCTAAGCCCTTTTGAGAAAGCCGCTCGTGTGGGTTTGTTGCCAAGTGCACAGTAATAATAATAACAATAATAATCCAGGAGCCATAGGCAAGACTGCAGAGCTCTTTACAGGCACCCCAACTCATGGCCAGGAGACCTCTAAGCCAGCGCCTGAAAGGCTTCTTGAACCAGGAAAATTATCTGCAAAACCTTTGACAAACAAAAGAACTACTTCCAGCAAATTAAAACGAAGGCAATACGTCAGGAATACAGAGCATCTCCAGCAATCCACCACCTTACGAGCTGCACTGCTTTGGGCCCTGCTTTAGCATTGCAGGGGCGCGCACGGCTCGTCCTGCTCCTTTTGAGCACTTTGGGCCATTCCCATGTAAGAGGGCTCTGAGTGAGCCAGGATCTCAACTTACACGTTCAGGTCTAGATTTCACATGCACTGACCCTGCAACGTTGAGTCAAACCCAAAATCCCCGGTCACGTCTCCTGTTCCCGGCTCTCACCATCCCAATTTAGTTAGGTTGCAGTAACCACTTAAATTCTCTCCTTAAAGTTACATAATCTTCTGTGTTATTGGAGTGGCCTTTTTTTAACTGATGAAGATTAAGCACTTCATTTCGCCTTTTAAAATCTGTGCTCTGTATTGTGTCATGGTTTTAAAATGCCTGGTAGGATTAAACTTTAAAGACTTTGCTCCATTGGGTCCACTAAAGCTTCTGCAATTTGAATCTGTGGGTTTTTGATAAGACAAGAGAATCCCACATAAATCACTAGAGTTTGTTATTTTTAAACAGTTCCCTCTCCCTATCTTCAGAAAGGAAAGGATAATTTGAATTTTAGATTTCAAACACTGATCTCACTGGAGTCTCCCTCTATTCCAGATAGTGACGTTATGCTTGCTGTCTAATTAAGGAAGGGATTGATTAAGTGACAGATTTATCACCTACCTTGGAAATTACCATAAGCATTATTATAACAGTAATGTCTACATCCTGCAGGATCCAAAAGTGCTTAATCAGCTAAAGAAATCCTGTTTCCATTGCACATGTGTAACAGCAGTGGCATCTGGAACATCTCCAGGCTCAAAATCAGGCCAGGATTCAACATAGCCCGTATTTGTGCTAGATATAAAGTACATGCGAGCTGTCCTCATTCGTGAGCTTTCATAGTGTAATTCATAGGTTTACAGATACAGGTACACAGAACAAACAACAGCAACCGACCCACCCCTCCGAAGGAAAAAAAACCAACCACTTTGCTAAAGAGGTATTTAGTCAATTTAGGTGCCTAAATCCACAGCAAGATCTTTAAATGCCTCCTTTAGATATTGTGGAAGCTCTACATGCAACTTTTCTTAAAAAGTTCACAGCTCCCCAAAAGCCTTCATCTCTCATTTGGAGAGACAGGAGTATTTCAGCCATGGCAGAGTAGGTCATGTTGGTGTCCTACACACACCAAAGCCCAAATGGGGTAACAAAAGTAATAGCAGATAAATGCTCACGTGCCCTAAGGTGCTATATGAGGAGGGACCTGCGAGTGTTTGGGAGCTTGTCTCAAGGCAAAGAGAAGTCAGTAGGGTCAGCTACTCGGCCAAGGAGGGGGCTCAGGAAGGGTTTCCCACTAACCTCATCAATCCTCATCCTTCAGGCCACAACACAGCTGCAGAAACACACATGCCCGTTGCCTGCAGCTTCACAAAGTCTGCATTCCCATCCCATTTCCAAAGATCATTCCCAACTGGAAAACTCCACACCTCCAGAGCAACAGAGCTCCGTGACACCAGGCAGCGAGGCAGCACAAGGAGGGGGAGGTCTCCAGGGCACGGCCAGGCTGGCTGAGAAGGCTCTCCAACGTAAGAGCAATGCCCAGAAACTGCTGGCTGCACCTCGAAGGTGGGCGCTCGACAGGTGCGTGCTGTAAGGAAGAGGGAGACCCTAAACGTTGCCCTCAATCCTCTTAGTTCAGAGGAACGTGGCGGAGAAGGTGGTTTTTAGCAGAGCATGTAAGTCACGGCGGTTTGCAATTGTAGCTGGCTTTATCGAATCGTGTGCTAAAATCAGTAATTCTTCCAGGCCAGGAGGAAGATTATCATCTGGTGTAAATTGTCATACTTACAAAATAGCACATTAATTGCTGTGATAATTTACACCAGCTGAGAATCTCCCCCCGGGACTGTGTTTATTACTCAGCTTTGTGTCTCAGACAATAGAGGTCTCTATCAGGGAGGGGGGCCTTTGGTGCTTTCATCATACCCGTAATAATGGAAAGCAATATAAACCTTCTGTCTTTCCATTTTGGATAACCAGTGTATCAACTGAATTGAACTTAATTGCACAACAGTGGAAGTGGAGCCTGGAAACACTGATGGAAATCACCTTCGGGGGTTTTCTTCCCCTCTCCCCCCAGTTACCTTTTACCAAATTATCTTTTGTCTATTTATAACGTTGTAGAAAAGACGGCGTTCTACTCGTGTTTCAGTGCACAAATAGCCAAGTTCTGTTTTGTCATTTACAAAACCAATTTTAAAAGGCGCACAGGGAGCAGATGAGGAGGGTGCTTTGGGGGTTAAACTGCTCAGAGCTCAAATTTACCCAACTAAATAGTGAACACATTTTTGGCTCGCTTCCTCGAAACATGACCTGTCAGTTGTGTTCAACCCGATAACGTCTTTTAAAGCTAAAAGTAGTTGAGTGGGTAGGGCTGGCAACACCCTGCAAAGTTGCTTTGGTTTTCTTTTAAAAGCTGAGCCTTGCAAAATGTTCTTTATTAATGCTGTAAACATTAAAAAAAAAAAAATTGCAACCCAAACAACCAACCTACAGTGATACCCCAAGAAAAACAGGTGAGGGTGTCCTGGGGTGCCTCCCCAGGCATCTTCCCTCCTGGGTCCCAAGCTTGGGCTCACTGCAGCCCAGGGCAGGACCAGCTGAAGGAGAGATGCTCAAGGGGCTGGCAGCTCCCGCAGATCCCTTTCATGTCGCAGGCAGCCAAGCAGGGATGACCCCATGCTTTTGGTCACCCATGGTCCAACATGCGTGGCTGCAGCCGCTTCCTGCTCCGACCCCGTGAGCAAGGGAGTAAGGTGTGATTTCTAGAGGCACGTGCCTGTTGCTGGTAAGCTGTGCTGTATTTTGTCCTAGCTGACTGGGTTGCCTATAGGTACGCCATATAAGAACAAGCCAATGAAGCAAAACCTAGAACAAGCTGGTTAATAACAACATGCTCACCCAAGCAACCCGTTTCCCTCCCCAAATGCACATCTACCATCCCAGCAATTCAGCCTCCCCTCTCTCCAGCCCCTGCAGAGCCCGGGGAGGGAGCGGGAGCCGCGGCTGCAGTGTAGGGACTGGCCCCGGGAGCAGCATCCCCACAGCATCCAGCAGTGGGGCGCGACTGCAAAACTGCGGCCTGGGGGTGACAGGTTTTTCGGCTTTCGCTGGCACCGAGCACAATGCAGGAGGGTGTAAAGTGCTGGCACAAGGGCCCGTTCTGGGCAGATTGCCACCCTGTGCAGAGTCCCTATGCATAATATATTGGAAGCGCGGATGGGATAGCTGCTTTGCAGTGGAGTTAGCTGGGAGTAGGCTCAGGCTGGAAGAAGAAACAGCTCATCAATTCTGACTCGTGAAGGCGCCTCAGAAACCGTCAGAGGTGATTTCTGTAACCGGTCCACCTGCAGGCAAGCTGGAGAGCACTGGAAGCTTTGCGGGAGCTCTTGTGTTTGCTGCCTGGCCCCTTTTCCTCTGTCCTAATGCAAACAGGCTCTTAACGGTCTAAACAGCAGCTTGGAAATGTTTAGACCCAGCATATTCCAGGTGGCTGTCAGAGCTGTCACCGCCTGCCAGGCAGCTGGGAGGGAGCAGGGAGGGGAGCCAGGTGTGGCCTCCGGAGGACGGTCAGCACCTCTAGCTTTTAAAGATCTCCAGCTTTTCTGGAGTGATGGAGATGTCCTTCCTACACCATGCATGGGCTGGACCTGGGCAACCGCACGCTGGCAACCAGCCTCCTCCGGAGACAGCCGTTTCACGTGTCTTGTGTGTTCCTGTTTGCGCAGCACTCCTGGGTATCAGGAGCAAACCCACTGCCCAGCCAAGGGATATTATTCAGCTTGAGCACGGTATTTGGACAGAGCCCTCACCCAGTACTGTTACCAATCTAAACTCTGATGTCTGTATTTGGAAAAAAACTCCATTGCATGAAATCTGAAAAAAAAACAGAGGATGTTTGAGTCATGCTGTAAAACACCTGATATCAAGATACTTTCCTCCCAAATTCAGAAAAATAGTAGCAGCCACAATTCGGCTTACGCTCCGTTCCCTTTGCTAACACGGTAAAAAGCCTTCCCCACAGCCTGCAGCTTTTCGGAGGCTCGCTCTTGCGCCATGCCAGGCTGAGGGAGGGGACCCTGTGGGGTGGCATGGGGCATGAGGCCTTCGCACACAGATGTACCAGCGCCACCAGGACATAGTCATCCCCTTCCCGCTGACCCCATCACAAGCTGCAGGGGCACAAAGTTGACTAGGCTTCCATGGAGGTGTCTTTTGTATAGGTGGTGTCTTTTGGTTGAAGGTGGCCACAGTGGGCTGATACCCGGTGGTGAGATGTTTCTGGCAAAGCCATTTTTTGGAGGAGCTTCATACATCTTGCTTGCAGCCACCGGCCCCTTAAGCCTGTGTGAAACTCCCTGAAAACCCAGCCCACTAAATGGTACCTCCAAAACTACCTGCACTCTGACAGAGCTTGCACTCAGGGTGGTATATGCTTGGGTGCGTGCATGTATAGGTATGTGGGCAGGGGGAGGCTATAGGGGGAAGCTGTGCGATCACAGCAGCGACCTCAGCGGTTACCCTAGCTGTGCCTCCGAGGACCGAAGTCAGGACCAATGTTGCTGAAATAGCCAAGGGCTGTTGCAACCAATGGGATCCTCCCCTGCTCTTTACGGGCTGCCCAGGTGCTGTTCACTGTTCCCATCTCTGTCAAAAAAAAAAAAAAAGGCTCACTTTTACTTAGAAAATTCACTGCAAGGGAACTTTGCTTTTAGAAAAGCCGAGGCCGGTGAATTAGCCAGGATCCGTAAGTGGGTAAGATTTTCCATAGACACCAACTGCCCCAGAATGGACCATGTAAAGTTACTTTTAAAATAGGAATGAATATTTGTGGGAAGCGTCACGCAATATTCACCTGCTTGCTATAGAGTAAGTCTCTGTAAATCCTGATCGTGTTCATCTAACAATGATTTGTCACCTTGCACTGCAGGTGACAAGGACTAATCTGCCCCACGCCTTTATTTCCAGTGAGACTCAGGTAATTTTTAAGAGTTTCAGTCATTGTTTCCAATGCAGCCCAGCCCGACAAGAAAACTGGAAATACTGGTGACATTTCAAGGTGTCACTTTTAATTTTCAACAGCATCTGCATCAGCTGGTACGATCAACAAGCTTCTTGGCAAGTGACTCCTCCTGGTAAATAGGCTGGGTTATTTGGAAGTAAATCTATGGAGCGTGGGAGCAAGGAAAACGGTAAGGCATGAGATAGGCATCGCTCCCGGGAGCCACACCATGCAGTAACAACAGCACTTCATCCAGCGATCCGCCTGTTAGAGATCCCCTGCCTCACACGCAGCAGCACAGACGCTTCTGGTTAATCCCAGCAACGAGAAAATGCGGTTTCATCTCTTTTTCCTCCAGTGCATCACCACCAGTCCCTGCGGAGCTTTGCTGTTAGAAACGGTGGATCCTGAATCCTGAATCCTGCTGGCGTGGGTACCACAGATTTGCACCACTGAAGCGAGGAGGGTTGAGGCCCATGACCCATGCAAAGGGTGGCGAAAGCCTCACCACCTCCCCTGCCTGCTTCCAGCAGAGTAAAGGCTGCAGGAGCAGTCATTTCCTCAGGTTTGTACATGTCTAACAACTAGTAGAGCTGTTGCGCTCAGCAAATTGTTGTTCTCAGGCTTTTTTCTCCCGGTTGTTGAAGCACCGTGATTCCCCGTGAAAATATGTGATTTTGCTCTTGACCTGTTTGTTCAGGTTTGCACTCACGGTACCGCCTTAGCAAAAAGCTAAGAGGCTATTAAGCTGCTGAGGCCTTTGATCTGGTCTATTATGTTTTACAAGGCTTTGGAGCTGGACAGAAGTTAGGCGCCTGTGCCTCTCATCCACCGCTGCCTTGGGAGGGAGCAAAGCAGCAAACACAGCCGGACGAGCCCTCCCCACCTGTCCTAAGGGCATCCTTTGGCCTCGGTTTTTCGGGATGCATCGCAGCCAGTCTGGGGATCCACAGTGGGAATTAGCTGTCAACCCTGCTCCCTCCCAGCCGTGTGGCATTGCCGGCAGGACACCCTCACCCCATCCATAGAGGAGGCTTTCGAGGGCTGCAAGGGAAGGAAGCGCAGGACCAGGCAGCAGGGCTGACCACAAGCCTCCCTCCGACTGGCCTTTTCTTTGCTTTTAAGGGTTTGCGTTGGTGGACTTTGCCACCACGTGGCTTTGCTTGATGCTTGGTTAAAAGGCAGCATGTCTGACCTCACCCAAACACAGTCCTTTGGTTTTGTGGTATTGACACACTTTGATACAAACCAAAGTTGCTCAGTTGGGTATTTTTAATGCCCGGCAAGGTTACCCTCTCTGCATATTCATACAATACAGATATCTTTAAGAAAACCTACTTTCTATTTAGCAAAAACTTACAGTATTTTCAGGACACTGCATGCCAAAAAAAAAAAAGTGTCTTCAAAATAGACCTGGCTACTGGGAGAGCTATTTGTGCACTTTATAAAATGCAATCTCCTTTGGGCTGAGAGAAACAATATGGTGAGCACATTGCAGCAAAGAGGTCAGAGTATGTGGCTCTTTCCTTCCCTTTTATTTAAAACATCTACAAAGCGGCTGCTATTTTTTTCATGCATCGGTTGTGGTGTGGTCAGCCAGCAGGCTTGATGCAGAGCTGCAGAGGATCCTGCCGGGGCCCGGGGCAGCCGCAGCTCTGCACCTCTGCGAGCCGGTGCCAGAAGGACCGTCCCCGACGCACGCAGCGCTGCGTGTTGGAGGCTGCTCCCAAAAGCGTGGGGCTAAAGGGATGAGGTTCTCCATTGCAAAGAACCGTAAAGTCTGTTGCAACAAGCTTGGGATGTGTTACAGTGGCCTCACCCTGAAAAAAAAAAACACCCTTTGTACTCTTTTGCACAGCAAAAGCAAGCCCTCTCTGCTCCAGAGAGGTGATTACACACAGAAAACTGGATTTCTAGCATAACACACTTGCAGAGTTTCAGAGAGTTTCGTAGCATGTGCAAATACCGCAACTACAGTTATGGTATAAACACCTGGAAAAGCAGATTAGATCAGTCTGATAAAATGCTTAAAGAATACCTCAGTATAATTTTAGTGCAGTTAAAATTTCCTGCGTCAGTCCATTAATGGGGATGTTGGTGACATTTTACTGTAAAGCATGTCTTGAAATAACTCACAGCGACCCGTGCCGCCCCCTCTCATACCAGCCGTTGTAGCGGCAGCAAGTTTGCGTTGAAGCATCCATTCCCCACATCAAATCCCATAAAATAACAAGGAGAGCATCTGAAAAAGGCCTGAGCTCTCATTATTTGTCAGTCTTACACTAACATTAATGAGGATGACTCTCGCTTAGACTGTAAAACAAACCAATAAACTGTGAAGTTCAGCTATTGGCAGGGGCAATGCAAGTCCTACAAACAATAAAAATCATGGTCGGCTGTCAATTAAACTTAATAATTTTTTTAAAAAAGGTCCTCTTGGACTTTACGGGTATTAGTCCTTCCTCATCAGAAAGTCTTACTGACCTTTGGGAAGGGAAAACATCCTGTGGCTATACCTGCTCTGGCCAATTTTTCTGGCAGGGAAGTCCTCGACTCGTCTCTAAGCCACCCGTCCCTGAAAAGGCAGCACGGGCGCCTGCCTGCAGTGAGACATGCTCCATGTGCACCACGGCGGCTTGACGAGAGCATCCCCACCCCATCTGCACCTCCGACCTGAGGACACGCAGAAGGGATTTTCGGTGCCACCTGAAGATGCAGGCAGAGGTAAGGAATAAAGCTGCAAAGCAAGAAATGCAGAAGACCGCATTGCATTCACCTCCTCAGAATGACAGATGGGGATTGGGACACAGGAGAGAGGCAGGGAGGGTGCAGAGTTTGGCCACCCCTTTCTTTCTCATCCCAGAGGAAAGCAGAGTGGCGCCCAGTTCCCACCAGCATGAGCTCAACACCCCTTCCCATGCCCAGTACCCGGCTCAACCCTCCCAGTGTCCCGGTGGAAAACTTACTCCAACACTGGCCCTGAGGTAGCCTTTTTGTCTTCGACTTATCTACTAATGAGGTGAAGGGCATATTCTCCAGTTGAAGGGTACCGATGTTGAAAGTCTTGCCATACATCCCAGGAAGAAAATTTAAACTCTGCCCATTTTCCATCTGAATTGCATTCATCATTCAGAGCCAGCTCTGCTGCGCCGGAGGCGGAGATGAGAGGTATAGCTTCTTTGCTCCTGCTCAGTGTCAGTGAAAAGAAAAGTCTCTCATAAAAAAAAGTACATTTCCCCGTGTACAAATACAGACTTGGCTGAAGTCTCTGGGTAAGATACATCTGTGGTAAGTCTCTCCAGTGGATACAGAAATTCGTTAAACATTTCCATCTGCTGAGGAGTCTGGCCATCGATACGTCCTTGTAAATTCCTAAGTGGCATTGGTTTTCCAACATTGAAAAAAGGGAAACAGTATTTGTGGGAATATCCAAACCCATAAGTATTGCACAGGCACGCACACACGCACACAGATAAAAAGCGTGCCATGTAATGCAAAGGCTTGCTCTTGCCCATTAGTATGAGGATTTTAGGAGTGCTTGCAAACTCTTCATGAAAATGGCCTTTTAGGCAGGCTGACATCACCCAGATGTTTTTAATTACAATGACTCTGGGAATAATTTCTCTGCTTATCTGTTACTGCCCTCCAGCACTGGTTCCTGTTGATTAAATCTGCCTCAGTAACGGAGCACAACTTTGCTTCTGGATACAAAATGGCTGGAGATCTTCAGTTTCCTGGTGTTAAGGGTGTTAAGGCTTTGCTGTGTTTTCACATTAGCTAGCACGAATAAGGGAGATCAGATCCATAGCACGCTACCTCCTTTGCCCTGTTGTGGGTTCAGAGTGCATTCCTGTCCCTCTCTCTTCTCAAAAGCAGCCTTGTGTAAGTGTCCCCGCATGTCAGAAGCTGGTGGCCATGGTTTCCAGAGATGACCAGGACCCACAGCTTCATGTTGAAGAGCGAGAAGGTCATCTTCTTTGAACACAAGGTCCTGCGTCCTTCGCGGTGGAAATAGCTCATCCCACAAGTGCAAGCTCTTCTCCTTTCCACAGGCGGAAACCTCACAGGCGTACATGAGATTTCATAATTTGAGACTAAGCTTGTCATTCTACTCAAGTCGACGAAGGCTTTGCCATTGAACTTAGCAGGGCTCCTTTTCTTTTGTTTTAGGTTGTGGCAAGAAGGGCTGGGGAACATGCCCTGCCGTGTGTGACGTTCAATGCACTGAGTAACAGCAACTGTACTTTCAAAAGGGAGTTTTGCAGGAGCCAGCTTTCTGATGTACACGCTCGTTTTGCACGGGAGATGACACGACCTGCACAGACATCCTTAGATGCCAACTGTGGGCAGGCACCTGAGCTCCCAGGGCTTTTCTTCCAGCTGTAGCCAAGGGTTTCATACACATTGCAGCCCTCTCCCAGATCGTGCCTGCTAGGAGAAGCCCCTCTTGTGATGGGCAGCAAAACATATCCACAGTGTGGAAATGACTGACAGACAGTCGCTGTGCTCAGAAGGAGGGACAGGGAAGGCTTATGGACCAAAGCCCTTGCTCTGGGTCAGAGTACAGTGGCGGTACCGATGCAGTCTGATAAGAAAGCAAAAGCAACGTGAGCGACCAGCAGCCCAGGGTCCCAGCAGCAGACCCTGAGTGGTGGTTTTTCTTCTAAATCATTAGCAATTATCTGAGCTTCAGAGCACTTCAAAAAGCCCTTATGAGCGCGGAACAGGATTTGGGCTTATTCAATTAAGTGCCGTTTATGTTTTGTAAATCTCTGGGAGGACATCACATCAAAGCCTGATCTTGAGAGGTATTTACAGTCATTAATTTTCATTGGCTTCAGTGGAGAGATGCATATTACACACAGCTTGGAAGCAGTTTCTCCCTGCCACCTTAAGAAAGCCATAGAGAAGAATTACCTCTCCTGTCTGCAGGGGCACCCCCATTTGGCACCCCCACTCAATACCTAACATGGGGACTGGGGTAGTTTGTATCTCTCTTTCATCCGAAGAAATCCCTTTCCACAGTAATGCTATTAGCTTTTATGGACTTCCTGTTATATATTTAAAGTGACTGTAGTTCCACTAATGACTATAATTGTTCCAGACACCCATTAATTTTGATTTATTAACTTATTCAATTTCCCGTATTGTAGTCTTGCCCACTCTATAAGTAATTTACTGTTTTAATATTGAGGGTCAATACTAATCATATAATCTGTAAGTTGTTTAATTAATAACAATTAGCACCTCCCATCAAGAGCTCATTTTCCTGCATGAACACTGTTAATGTGATTTTTCAGGATAAATCTACCTGTTCCCTCCTCCAACTGTCTAGTCAACTTGTCTCACCAGAAGAGATGCTTTTAGCAGCTACAGTAGCTTGCCATCTTCCATGATTTTGTCAAGTATCTTGTCATATTTGCTTTTCTCAGAGCCTTGGCCCTTCAGCTGAGCAATATCATGGGAGTCTGGTTTTCAATACAATAAAAAAGTGTTGATACAGTATATGAGTGTAGAAAAAGCTCTTGCAAGCATAAAAAGCAGTCTCAAAAACTAGAAGGTAAATAAGAACTAAAAAGATCTATATATTCCTTTCATTCTTATGATTTTAAGCTGACTTGTGTTTTTTCTGGGCCTACCATTATTTTTTAATATTGGCCATTGCTGTTACTGCAGTATTTAACAAGGTATGTACCAGTACAATAGTATTTAAGCCCCTTTCATAAAGACCTCTGCAACTCCTCTGTGGTGTGGCCACTTAGACTTTCATGTCAGCACAGCAATAAATAATAGAAATTAATATTCAACTTAGTTAATATGTATTTGCAAACCAAATACTCATCTTGTAGCAGGTTTTTTTTTCCAGAAATAACTTAAATCTAACTTCTGAACTTAAACTGAAATTAAACCCCCCCAAAAAACCACACATTAATTTGCAGTAACTTGCCCAGTGACACAGGAAAGGCAATGAGCTGGTACACATCAACAGGTGGGGGCTGCTCACTCTCATTTTAACACAAGAGCTAATCAGGGATGGAAAGGAACTAGCAGGCAGCGTGTTGAAAGCAGGAAAGATACGGTGGCTGGCCAAACCTGGCAGCACGTGTTGTGGGTGCCGAAAGCTTACAGAAGTTTGAAAAGGATCAGACGAACTCCTACAAGAGAAATCCCTCCAGCACCGTTAACACAGCAGCTTTAGCTGGGGAAGCTCTTGCTGGGAAACCCCACCGTGTCTCCACTTTCCCCGGGTGCCCACCAGTGCCCTGTCCAGAGCATGGCCACTGCGACATCTCCACCTACTGCTGGGTGTGATTCCCACCAGCAGGTCGTCTCCCGCATGTTTTTAAACCCAGAAGTGAAGGCAAGGGATCAAAGGTCCTGCTGGAGGTCCTACTCAAGTGGCTCAAAAAAGCACCGCTAGAACAAAGCACACCAGCGACAACAGAAATGATCCAGCAAATGTATACATTATGATTGCAACCAAAGTGATTGTTTCTCATCCCACTTCCTACTAGTATTTCACTATAAGGAGGATATCTGCCAGAGGTAACCAGCTTAAGCCACTCACAAACCACATGTCACTTTTGTTGCCACATTAGCGTACACCTGGACTTCCCACGTGGTCAACAGAAATGCATATGGGGCGGCACACTCAGCAGCTATTACGCTCTCAGTACCTCCCGAACCAGCCTGGGAAACGTGGTTAAGCGTACATGTGGTACAGCAACACTAGCAGTGACATGGAGAAAAGAAGATCAATATTCCTATTCTTACACAGATAAGAACGTGATGCAAAGAGAGGTGAAGGAAGAGCTCAAGCACCACGGACAAAGCCTGCGACAGCCCTGAGCTGGCTCCTCCATCTGTCCTTCATCCTCGTGCTCCCCGGCATGGGATGGGNACACTAGCAGTGACATGGAGAAAAGAAGATCAATATTCCTATTCTTACACAGATAAGAACGTGATGCAAAGAGAGGTGAAGGAAGAGCTCAAGCACCACGGACAAAGCCTGCGAAAGCCCTGAGCTGGGTCCTCCATCTGTCCTTCATCCTAGTGCTCCCCGGCATGGGATGGTCCCCACGCTGCGTGGTTTCACCACATCCTCGCCTTTCCTCCCCTGAAACTGACTCTGCTGTGGCAGGTGTCCATTCCCAGTTTGCTTGTTCCCAAAGGAATGGGAGGCAAGGGAGGAACTAATACAAATACTCAAGGTTTCAGAAAAATACCAGACGTGGGAGTTAACATTAACTGCGCCCAGGAAGCTTTAACACTGTCAAAAATATGTTTACCCCAAGACAGCTGGAAAAGTTGTTATGACGCGATCCTTGGCAGTTGCTTTGTCTTAACTTTCCACGTTAAAAATTAAAGGCTGTATTAATACAATGTCAGACTTACTTAATAGTAGTCTTTTATCAAGTTGATATGATGGTAGCTAATTATTAAATGAGTTAATGTATGTCTTGTTATTTAATCTACCATGACTGATAACGAACTGTGTCAAATACTTATTAGACACTTGTTCCCTTTACACCTAGCTGACACTAACACGGCCCACAATTAAACACCAGTGGTCCCTCACTGCCAGGCACAGCCACACTGTCAAACATGATCCCGCTAGCTATTCCTTGCTACTAAGTGGGATACGTGTCATCCTCCATTTGTCTGGTCCCACAAACTGTGCAAGAAAGAAGAAAACCAGGGAAAGTCTCATGGAAAGTGGTCAAACTGGCTTAAGTACACCCAGAGGTAGCCAAAACCATCAGCGAAAGGTCAGTGACAAAGAGTGAAATCACCCTCATTGGGCTGGAGGTTTCTGCTACACCTTGTTCTCAAGGCGACGTTGAGGCCACGTCCGGGCTAGTAAAAGGAAAGGCTGACAGCAAAGGGCACAGGCTCACGGGCACATGAGCTGAGTTCTCCTTCCCACCAGGCAGCACAGCCGCCTCCTCCTCGGGCACCATCTCAGGGAGCACAGGTGGGCACAGACCAGGGCTGCATCTGGGAAACTCATCGCAGTTCAACGCTGTCTGGGAGTGGTGCCGCTTGACTATATAGTGCACATATCCTTGTCACACTGTGGTGACTATCCTCCACAGCCAGCATGAGGTGCCCCTAGGAGCAACTGTTTCTGCTCCTGTCCCCACCTCCCAGCAGCTGAGGAACCTCCTCTTGGCTAGTCCTTTACTGTCCGACCAGGAGAATGGCAAAAAACGCAGCAATTTTGTCTTATACTGACCTTCCTTCATCCAGTTCAACATCAGTGTTTTCATTAAGGTGGTAGCAGTAACCCGAGCACAGCTGAAATACTTCAGAAACTCTAGGGCTCCTCAGGCACTAGAAACTTCATTGAAACATCCTTGAAGCTTCATTGCAAGACACAGAGCTGCAACCAGTTCAGACGTGGCTTTTGGTTACAGCACTGCCAAGACTGAGGTTTCCTTCGACCTCAAGAGGTCTTGCATTGCCCCCCCTCATCAAGGGGCAGCTACCACAAGGCCACCAAGGACTTCTCAGAGCAAGCAAATTTCTCGGGCCGCCCTCTCATTGCCTCTCTGCAACACCATTCAGTCCACCCTTACCCCCAGCATCAGCACTCAAAAAAAAAAAAAAGTAAATGACGCACCTACTCTCATCTTCTTCCAGACTGACTGGCCACCTGTTTTGGGGTTTCCATGAGCACCAAACTGAGCCTGGACGTAGGACCAATGAATGCTGTTGTTCTGGAGTGAGGCTACTGCTCTCATGTCCAGAAAGAGTAGAGAAGAGTAGGAAGAGCAAGATGCAAAGCTCAACATACCTGGTTTGCTTTAAGCCTTCTCAAACAGCTGCTGTCTCACCACTTAAAGAACAATTTCCAGTCCAGCTGACAAGCAGCCTGCTATTGTGCTCACTTTGCACATCAAAAAATACATACTTCCCTAGCAGAAACCTCTGAAATTTCTCACAGTCACCTAAAACCACCAATACAGTGGGGAGACTTTGGCCAGAGGAGCGTTTTCTGAACAACCGGGTGGGCCGCATTGCTAGCTTACCAACCTGCCCCATGATTTTGACTTTGTTTCAGGGAACTGAAGCTGGGATATCAAACACTTGACTTCATTGCTTAGTTATGGAGCCGGCTTCAGCTCACGTCCACTTTCAAACATCCTGGCCAGCGGAATGTTCCTGCGAGCAGCCTTAAAGTCCTGGTTGCGTGTCAGCGTGCTAAGTGCATGGGGTGCACGGGATTTAGCAAGGCATCTGTGTCTCTGTTTATACCTCTGGAAAACGTCCCAGTGGGCTTTCAGAGGAATCTGAAGGCTGGGAAAACGAAGGGTTTGAGTTATTCACACACTATTCTCACTTCTCTGGAGAAGTTTGTATAGCATCTAGCAGAGCTAGGACAAATCTTGGCTGGTGCTGTTGGCCCCTGACTTGTAATAAGGGCTTGCAAGATGCCAGGGCATTTTGAATTTCCTTTTACTGGGCAAAATCAAGAATGAAGCAACAGGACATTTTATTTTATTTGCTGACTTACTCGGAGGAAAGGGCAGAAGTCAGAAAGTATAATGTTAAAAAACAATCATAACTTCAGGTCATACAAAGTCTCAGGAAAAGGTTTAGTCCTAAAAATGGAAGAAAGTTGTTTGTTTGCTCGTCAAGAAGTCAATTGAAAATAGATTAAAATACAGCCTGTATAAGAACAGCTTCCCACCTGCTTGTGAACGCCTAAGGGAAATTACCTGAAAATGCAGAAATTGTTATACAGATCAAACAAAAGCACTTATCTATAATTACTGGACTTATCTGTTTGTCTCGGGACTAGCAGCAACAGCTCCCATTGTTAACAGTAAATTTGGTGCTGTGATTTGTATTCTCTTCTTCTACCTCTTCCACCATGATGACTCAGGAAGGATTCATTTTATAAAATAAAACAGTCTCCCTAACTTTACTAAAGGCAGACTGAAGAGATTTGGCCAGGTAAATGAGAGAGGGAAAGAGAGCAAGAAAAATAGCTAAAAGACCTTTAGAGAAGATTTTCTTTCCTTTTAATAACTTTACAGCTGGACCTGCTAGTATCAAAGACTCTGGAAGGTCTCCTGGGAAACTCCTCACATTCCTGCTGTGTCCTGCTCTCATCCTACCTATTCAATAAATAATTACTAAAGTTTAAAGCATTTGTGGAAGAAACTTCCTGTTGCTAAGACTGCGTGGGCTCCTGCCAACTTGACAAGCCAACGCTGCGCTGATGATACCAGCATCAAAGCCAAAGGATAATTATCCAGTTTATACGAAGCTGAAGGAAGTGAGTGCCCCTGCTAGTTTGTAATCATTTGCTGTTGGCCACTGGCCATAAGGACTTGTCCCCATCGTACGCCCTCAAGTTTACAGCTTTCTTCCGGGAAAAGCTGTGCCTGTGCAGCTCCCACTCAAGGATGAAAGCGGTTAATCATGCTCTGCTGACTGTATTTGAGTTAAGGAGGCAATTTGAAAGTGAATAGAAGAAATCTGTCTGCTGTCTCCTAGGTACGCCCAAAATGCATCTTGACACAGAGCAGGATGGACAGTGTACATCGGCATCCAGACAACCCATTTGCATCACACCTGCCCCCGTACGCAGTTAGAGACCCTTCATCCATGAGTTGTTGCACCTCCAACTGCAAACGCGCACGACCCTACAACTGCTGAGAGAAGACAAGTCGCTCCTGTCAGAGCTACTGCACGGCATCCCCAGTGTCAGCAAATGTCGAGGTCCCGGGTGAGATACGAGATGCCTGCACCCCAACTTCTGCGCCCAGCGGCCACACTCACATCTGCCGGCACTTTCCTCCCTGCCCTGTGGGCTTAGCAGCTGGCAAGAGACCTGGCACGGCCCTTGTGCCGGGGCCAGGGCTTGAGCTGTTTGCCCTGTCTTCATATCACATTTGCACATGTTGCAACGAGGTCCTTACACGCAAGCGGGCAGCTTGGTGGATGGAGTGTGGGGCTCGAGCATGGGGGACAGCTGGGTCTGAGAGGGATGGGAATGTTGGAGGGATGGGTTGGGACTGGCCCAGGGGGGTAAACCGCACAGGTGTAGGGATCAGAGCTGGTCCTGGTAACTTCTAAACCATGAAACTGTCATTTCAAAGAGGATGTAATTGCTAGAGAAATTAGTTAATCATCGGGGGACAGATCCATTACACAAAAAAAAGAAACACTGTATCTGCAGGGCTCCCAAAAAATCAATTACTGGAAACGGTCTGCTGTGGCTCCCTGGAACCGCTGTTGGCTTAACTGATTATTTCTGATTTAATACAAATCACACACTCCCCCTCACACTTTCATCCACCTGCTTCCTGGAGGTTGACCTGATGCCCGTGCCTGGGTGAAATATTCAATGAATCCCAAATCAGTGTCGCTGCTGCCTTCAGGGACAAGAATTTAACTATTGCATATTTCCAAGGACTTGATTATGCCTTTAGGTGCAGCGCTGAGCTCATCCTCCAGCCCTCTGTGCAAGAGCAGGTCCCAGGAAACGCTCAGACCATTATCCCTTTCCAACAATAGCTCCTCCATCTTTTTCCCCAAAGGTAATAGAAGGTCTGTACTGAGGTGCATCAACAGCAAACTGTGGTGGTCTTGCTTGGAGAAAGGTCCAAAGTCTGTTCATCTTCCTCCCACTTGGTCCTCAGAGGAAAGGTATAAGCAGATAAACACATGTGTCTTGGCACTGCAAGTCTTCAGGCAAGGGTTAGGATGAATTTCTGAATCGAACACACTTTTAGAATAAAATTAGATTTTCCACGAAGCTTTTTTTTTTTTTTGCAAACATTCAGTAAGCTTACTTTTTCATTAAAACATCTAAAATCAGAATCCTTGGATGAGGAGGAGGGAGAAAGTGAGACATTTTGGCTATGAAGGTCTATATTTTAAATCTCTCTCACAGGAGCTGAAATTTGTTTCTCCAGTGCCGTTGCCTCCCCCATCCCTGGCTCCCTGGACAGACATATTTCCGCATTTTCCATCGTGTTCTGTCCCACACATCCCACCAGTAAACCTGGAGGTGGTGCTTGAAGAAGGTGGTGCTTGAAGCAGGTGGCGCACCTGCTTAGCAACGCAACACCGTACGCCTGATGCACGACAGCGTGTTGCGACCAGGGTGCTGAAGCCCACAGGTCGGTTTGAGGAAGCCCTTTCCCAGGCTGGAGCTGCCATCTCCCCTTGCCTCCACCCATGCCAAGTCCTGCCTCGGCTGCTGAGGAGGAGAGTTTCATCACGCACAATGGCCGGGGGGCTGACAGGGAAAAAGCCATGTGGGAAGAAAACCTGGATCCTGATAGCTCTGGAGACTTTCTAAGCGAGTATCTGTCTCCGTGCAGCTGTAATGTTTATTTGGGCCAACTTGTGGCAGATGTAAAAACGATCAGTTTGCCTCTGCGCTCTCCCATCCCATGGGTTTCAGTCACTCACCCGCCAGGCTTCTCACCTTGCTTTCTCCAGCTTCACTGCGATGGCTTGCGAAAGAAAACACTGCACACCGTGAGGACAATTAGCAAAACTTAGCCCTTTCTGTTTTTTTTTTTTTAACAACACCTAAATTCACAGGCCGGGTGTATTTGTATGGTGAGAGAGCAGCAGGCTGTGCAATGTCAGTATGCTCCCCTTTGAAGGTGAGTGATACTGAAACTAGCCTCTTTTTTTTTTAACTTCATCTATTTTTTGCTAGCTTTCTTTTTTTAATATGCAGTAGGGAGTATTTTAGAAAATGTTTTCTCTTCACAGCTTTTTTTTTTTCCTATAGTAACCCTTTTTAAAATGCTGAGTATATACTTGCTCAGATAAATGTGTATCTAAACACACAAGTGATACCCTGTTTTCATATAATCAATTTTTTCAAGATTCCATGCGCATTTCCTGCTTATTTGACCATGTAATAATTAATTAGCATTAATTATCTTAAATGGCACCTTCTCTGTCTACATAGACATTCAATTAGAAAGGCAGGCTTTTTACAACCCTCTTCTTTTCAGAGGGGACATCCACAAGCAGTGAAAACATATCTGCAGTGAGGACATGATTTGCGCCTGCTAGAGTATTCTGAAAACTATTGCTGTTTTTCCACAAAAGCTAAAGTCAAAATCTAAGCCACAAATCCACGTGGTGTCTGCCACATCTACGCCGAGAGCTGGACTTTCCTCCCTCTCCCTCACTGTCCCTGTTCCCTGCATCCATGGGGATATTTCCTCCCTGTTAGGAAGGCTATTTCCTGGATATTTCCTTCCTCTGGATATATCTCTACCTTCAAAGTCCTCTTGCTTTCTGGACTGATCTCTTGGCCCCATCACCTCTCCAGCTGGTCCTTGCAAATACCCAGTTTAAAGCCCT
>VZSC01007198.1:478975-496042 GCA_013398225.1 Steatornis caripensis | reverse complement strand
CTTTCTCCCCATCTCATGGGCCAACAAATACAGCAGAGGACCAATATCTAACTAGCTTTATTGCTGGCAGCTGAAAGGGTTTCACCTCGCTGCTCTTAAAAGCTGAGTACATGCTTTGTCACTCTGGGGGAGTGTTTTGTTTTCCTTCAGGGGGACGTGTGCCCACTCACTCCAGGGAGAGGTGGCTGGGGGCACTCTTTGGTAATGTGAGACATTTTCAGCCAAATGATCTCACACCTTCAGCCAAGCCCTGCAGGAGGGAGACTGGAAAACGCTGTGGTAATCACTGCCCTCCTAAAATACAAGGGATGAGACGGCAAGCAAAATTCTCGCTCCCAGATAGCTAATGCTATCCGGATGCCACATAAACCCAACCACAAGTCAGTAAGAAAGCAAAGAGTGCAAAAAGCCCAGATGGTGCTGCTCAGCGGGGAGAGAGGGAAGTGGTGGCACCATTTTCCTAGAAGACAGACCACAGAAGACAGTGCCCCTGGGACTGAAGCTTTTGAAGCACTGACACAAGGAGATGAATCATCTGGGCATTGAAAAAAAAAAGAAAGAAAAAAAACCCCCATCTAACCTGAGACTGCATCGTACCGATGCTGGAGATGAATCATCGGCCACCTGCACTGACTCTGAGAAGCATCGGCCACGGGAAGCAGCCGGTGCCAGCAGCAGTGCTGCTGAGCCCCTGCGCCTGCACACCGAAGGCGACCATCCTAACCCCCCAGGGAGGAAGGGAGCTGGAGACAGCAGGGACACAGCCTGCTTCATCTCTGTATCCCCAAGTCAGACCCTGTTCGCGGATAAGTGTTTTGGGTACTCACGCTCTACGCGTGCATATGTGCATGTACATATATCTATTTATCGGGATGTATGTACATGTTTGTGTGACTGCCTATGCAGTCATACGCATACACACAGAAAGCACACATGATTTGGCAGCTATTGGCGCCGAGTGCTGTTTGTGACTTCTTAGAAATTGGACGTCCTTAAGGCACATGTCACAGACCTGTCAGCCGGAGGAGGGAGAGGGGTTTCCCCTCTGGGCAAGTAAGCGGCTTTACGCTGCTCTCCAAACTTGGACAAAGACCTGGTGGCTGTCAGCAGAAGTACAGGACTAGACCTTAACTCCCTGTGGTGGCAATGGCGTACTCACCCTGGAAATAATTTTTTCTCCAGGAAATAATTTTTCTCCAGTAAAATTAACATCTTTACCAGCCAAAACCATGTGTCGTCATCAGCAAGCCCTGAGTGAAGCGCTACCCACAACCCATGCCCATACCACCCTCTCCCCATCCCATACCTTTCCAGAAGGGCTTGGTCAGGTCGCCCTGCCTTGCGCTGTCTCCTCGCAGGGGATGCGTTTCCTCGGCAGCATTTTGCAGTGCTCCAGAGGCCTCGCTTTCCTCGGAGGGGAGCCGGCATCAAGGCAAAGCCGCTTGCCTCAGGGAGGCAGGCCCCTTTCTGCAGCAGGAGCCATTTCCTCCCCAAACAGATGCTGCGAGGAACAAACCCAGCCTCCAGGAACAGCTGCAGGTGTGAAGCCCCCGCACCTGCCTGCACAGCCGGAGGCTCAGCTGTGGCAGGGAGGGCACCACCAGCACCCCTCTCCCCCCAGCAGAAGTGTGAGGTGATGGGAAAGGAGAGGGGAGAGAGAAGTGCAGGAGGCACCCTTTTTGGTCTGGTCCCTCGCAGGGCAGGGGGAAGAAGCCCAGGGAGCAGGGAAAGGGAAATGCCAAGGCAGGTACCCAGGTGGCAAACCCCCGGACTCATTATTCCAGCTAAAATCACGCACATAGACACAGGCATATTTTTATATACATCTATGTATACACCATTCTTGCTTGAGCTACCTTTGGGTTCCCCGTTGCCAAGGCCCTGGGCACTCCACCCTTTCCTCCTGATGGCTCCATCACCACCTTCTCTTCCCAAAAGAGGGAAAGTGCAGGGAGGACAAGCAGGTGCCAATGTCACTGCTGGTGTCCTCGAGCAAGGGGGTGCAAAACTGGGGGCGACACGCAAGCAAACGGAGCCCCTCCCTGGGGCACATCCCAGGCCCACGTGTCTCCTGCTGGCACGGGGACACCACAGTCCTGACAGCAAAGGGGTTTTGCTCCCTCTTTCCCAGATGTTGTTCTTTGCCGCTTTCCTGGAGGAAAGTCATCTAACTTCTGCAGCTTTTCCTTTTCCTTTCCAGTTTCCCCTCCCTATGCTGCAAATAACAGCTTTCCTAAAAATAGCAGGCATTTCTTCCTCGATGTCGCGAATGGCTGGGCTTGTTGGTATGAGAGAACATGGGGCAGGGGATGCCCGCATCTCCCACCAGCTTCTGCTTTGGGCAAAAGCGACGTAGTCCCATCTGTGTGGAGATGGGGGGTCCCTGCTGCTTGCAGAGGGGACTGGCCTCCCTGTCCCCTGCCAATTGATTTTTCATGAGCTGAAAGATCAAACCTACTCCTCATGTTTCTGTGTAACAGAGGGATGAAGAGGCTTAACCCACAGGAGTCTGTGGGCTGATCAAGGAAGAGCATGTTGAGGCTGTATTTTGAAGTCATCAGCCTGGTGTTCAACTGCTGGTCCTGACTTTGCTCCTGGTGCATCTCAGAGCATCTACTGAAACATCTTTCAGTTTTCCTAGGCTTCCTACATCTGCCTGAGGATTTTTAGTGGGTGTTTCCCTAGGAGTACGGCCATTAGGCAAGCCCGGCATTTGTTTGTTCCCTTGGCCTCCCTTGAGACCATTTTTGGCACATGAGATTAAACCAACTGCCACCAAACCACCCAGCAGTTCTCCGGCCCACCACACATGCAGGGACCAGCCCGAGGACCAGGTCCACCCCCAGTGCACAGAGCTGAAGGAGTGAGGGACGATGGTTTTCACGTGTCGGTGGGAAGCTGGACAAAGGCTGCACCACCCCCTGGGGGTGTATCTGCCTCTTGTGCCTTCCCAGACCCCTCCAAAAAAAGTGTCTTCCATGGAGGAAATGTGCTCACTAAAGCATCCCTCAAGTCCTCGAGCAGCCGTTAGGCACATCCGATGGGTCTCCTCAACCAGGGATATGTGCAGCCTCTCTCAGGAGGTAGTCAATAGGATTACCATGGTTCATTACAGGCAAAAGTGGGGTTGTCAGGTTTTATTTGCTTATATAGATTTTGTAGTGTAAAGTAACACCGAGGAACTAAATTTTGCTGGGCAAATTATTTTCCTTGCACTAGGTTAATGATTTGTATGCAGACAGTTATGCCATGGTTTCCACGCTGACAAGGTATTTTCAGAGGAGGTGGTTACAGTTCACCACATCACGGAGCCATGATCGAAAATCAGAAAATATTCCCTCGGGACAAGGTTCCCAATACCAGGACCCAGGCAGATGGTGTTTGTATGAAGGTTGCCCACGTCTGCAAACCCCTCCTGCAAAGCAGACCTAGGCATGCAAAAGCTGGCCTCGGGGCCAGCATCCCAGCCAAATCCTACAGGAAACCTCCTGACATCTTCATAGCTACGCAAATGAGAGAGATACTTATACATAAGCATCGGGGTGGGAGAATTTATGTCATTTAAACTGCCTTGCCTATAGTTAAACAGCATAAATGATTTAATGCTTAATGTTACCACAGGCCGCGTCAGTAGCTGGCACCCCTGGCAGCGTTTCACGCCTGCAGATGCCAAAATGGCAGGCGTCAAGCTGTGCCGGCAGCAGCCAGCAGCTTCACACCTCGGGCAGCCAAGGGAGGTTTGCAAAGGGAAATCTTTCATGACGCTGAACAGCGGCTCTGGGGGCCAGTGCTGTGAGTGATCTCCAACAATTGTGTTTTGTCCGGGCTGCCCTCACAAGCCAGAGGGGACAAGGAGGAGAGTGGGAAGCTCAGGAGGAGCCAAATCCACTCGGCCAGTGACTCACGGCAGCGCTGAGCTGTGCCACCGAGGGCCAGGGTTGCGTGAAAGGCTGCAGGAGGGGCTGCCGGGAAGAGAGGGCTCTCCCCGCTCCCCCTTGTTTTGTGTCGAGAGGAGGAACAGAATAGTTTGAGGAGGAACAACCTCCCTGTCCGTGTTAGAACAACACCTTCTCTTCACCTCTCTTTCCCCAGAAAGATTAATTTTATCCTCATGCTGGGCCCAAATCCCAGCTCCGTGACAGCGAGCTCCTGCTGTGTCCCCCATGCTGACCCCTTGGGCCAGGAAACCCCCATGAAAAAGGCTTGCGCGTCCCGGGTTGCAGGAATTCTGGCATCACCTTCTCCTGTGTCTCCTTGGAAAACAAACCTGATAACGGACAGGGACAGAGGATGACTAGGCAGGCGGGAGCAGCAGGCTGATGTCCCACAAACACGGCAAGGCTCACCCTCCCTCCTGGCTGCCCTTTCTGTGGGCTACACCAGCCCAAAATTGGGCTGCCAGTCCTTGGCCCTGCAGGAGATCAAGTCCTTCCCCAGGCTGCTCTCTGGGAACCGCGACGTCAGAGCAGGAAAAAAAGTCAGAAGGGAAAAAAAAAAAAGGCTCAACCCAAGTGCTCTTGGACTTTTCTAAAGAGAATTTAAACGTCTGGCAGCCTATCTGCCGACTGCAGAAAGCAGATTGCAAGTGTAACAGGATGCAATCGAGTCAGACGATAGCAGGGAGAGCACCAGAAGGCTTAATATTAGGACTACTGGCATTCACAGCCTTTGCTAATGACTTAACGATTGCTTGCGCTGATTTGTGTTGGCTTTGATATGCAGAGAGCAACACTTTCTGTTTAAAACTGGGAGATACCATCGGGGATTTTACTGACTATCTGATGGCTGCTTTCTCATCGATATATATTTCCAACACCTTAATGTTAAATAAATATGTTGAGGAAATGAACAAAACCCTCCCCCCAAAAAGTGAAGTCCCCAGATTGCATGCTCAAAGGAACGGCATTTTATAGGCAATTTCCTACCCAGCAGCACTACCTCGGGAGAAGAAACACACCTACAGAACTCAGTAGGATTTAGTGCCATTGAAATGCAGCCAAAAGCACCAAAAGGAGCGAAGAGGTTTCTGCTGTGCAGGGCTACCTCTCTCTGCAGGGAAATCCCTCTCTAAATGCCCCTCTTGCAACTGCGAGCTGCGCTGCCCTCTTAAATTAGGTGGGTCAAAGCCCAGGCAGGCTGGGCCACACTGAGCTCTCTTGAGATTTCTCCTCCGACTTTAAAGGGCCTGTATATTTAAATTAAAAGCATTTCTCCGTGCTTGGCATATGAGTTTTGCTTCTCGCTGAGCTGCACCAGTCGGTGCCCGTCCTTCCTCAGGACGCCTGCCCTGAAGGATGCTCTGCCCTTACGGTTCATCCTTTGCCAACACAGAAGCACTTTGGAAAGAGGTCCCAAATCCTCACCTCAGGAGAAGCAGCATCAAACAGAGCAGGTGCGTGGGGACGGCCATCCCGTGTGTGTGCAGTCCCAGCCACACGTATGCGACCAATTAGCGTCCGCGAGGTAAGTAATGACAGCTCAGCGCCTATTGTTCGGCGCCTAACAGCAGGAAGAGTGTCAACACTTTTTTTTCAGGGGCTCAGAAATAGATGTTAATTGTTAAATCCCATTTAGCGCTCCCCTTGGGATGAGGCCTGGCATATTGCGAGTCTATTTTCAAAATCCACTGGCAGAAGGAAAGCCCAAAAGTTAAGTGTGGAAAAGTGGAAAAAAAAAACCCTTAAAAACCTGCCAACAACCTGGGAAACAACACAGCAAGCAATAAATCTATTAGGATAGACAGCCTCGGCCCCTTGGGAGCCTGCAGCATCCCACCCAGGGCACCTGGTTTGCATCCCCTCCTCTGCCTGGGCGGTAGTACAGACAGCATCCTGCCTGCCCCACACTTGGGCCAGACAAATTTTGGGAGCCCTTAAAACAGGACTGGGTTTAGAGCATGGGTAAATGGAGATGGATGCAGGCTCTCTGCTTCCCCAACTGCCCTGGGGGGCCGTGACTTGAAAAGAAGATTTCGACGGCTGCAGCCTGTGGATGCTGCTATGGCTGCAGCAACGGGGCTGCCAACCAGCCCCCCCCAGAAAGAAAAGGCTGTTGCTTTTGTGTGGGATCAGAGGGCGGACTGGAAAGGTGACTGGGATGGGAGGGAAGGAGGGAGGACCGGAGGAAGACAAGGCCAGGACAAGCCCGTCACCCAGCACGTTTCATTAAACCTCTCCCTTCGTACCCAGGTCAGTGTGCCTGGACCATCCCTGACCCACACGTGACCCACATTCACCCTGAGAGCCCAGGCTTTGGAGTCACCTGGTTTCTCAGCATCTTCTCCTTTGAAGGGGGACCCAGAAAGCTGCAGCTCAAGGTGCCGGTCTTGGAGAAACTTCAAGCAGTTGCTACCCACTCAAACCCCAGATGGTTCAATGCAAAGAATGCAAAAGTTATCACAATAGGAAAAAATAATGTTTTTTTAAACCAATCTCACAGGCCTTTGCTGACCAGATCATGGATTTTGTATTTTTTTTAATACCCAACAGCACGCTTGCACATTCCCCCGCTGTAATCCATCAAGACCAGGAGAAAACAACAGCCTTTTCGACATGCCTACGCAAAACCCTTCCAGACCCATCATGCCCCAGGCAGCCACCAGGCTCTCTGCCCCACGGCCTCTGCCGTGGATAGCCTTGCCAGGAGCACACATGAAACCAGCCCATGGGGCACCAGACCATCTGGGGAGAGGATGAGGAAACCCCCTGGAGCAGGAAAACACTACTGCCAGGCCCACAGGGATGAGGAGACCACCGGTGCTTCCCTTCAAATGGTCTGCAAATACTAAACAGATGCAAGCCATGCCTGCGTGGTTTCCCACAGTGGCCTACCCCTCGCTCCGGCAAGTGAGTGTTTGCCGGTTGGCTTTGTGTCCAGCGCCATCTTGTACCCCGAGCCAGCACCATCACCTGAAGTTCCCAGCTGGGAACTGGAGCTGCATCCCTGAGGGCAGCATCACTGTCCCTTCCTGCCCCATGGTGCTCTGCCGGGGGACAGCTCACTGCCTTCACCGCCACTATCTCTAGGAATTGAAGACAAGCCAGGGAAGCGAGATGGAAGGCAATGAGAGAATCAGCTAAAAAATGCAAACTCCTTGCAGCCATTGGATCAAAAGGACACGCACACAAGGTCTCTGCAGTGCCATGTTGCTCTTCTCCGCTCCTTCCCACCCATGGATACTGCTGCAGGTGGACACGAGCCAAAAGGGGCTGGAGACATCACTAAACCAGGCTGTCCCCTACAGACATCAGGCGATGAACGTGTCAGGTACAGCGGTGCCATGAGGAGGCTTCACACAGGGATTGTTACCTCCTCATTGCCACTAATTTGGACGTAGCAAAACTATGGAGTTGGGAGAAAAATACCAATGAGTTTAAATAGACTGAAATGCAAAAAAAAAAAATCTGTTCTAGATGATGTTCAGCTCCAAGACCAAATCCTTCCCTCCTCACATTGGCAAAGCTTGTCCTTAGTGAGACTTATGGACTCTGTTCCATAGTGAAACCCCCATTAACAAGACACAATTTGTCGCACAAGAGCTTTGCTGGAGAAGATCTGGATGAAAAAGGCAGCACCACCAGGGACGTGATGAATGCTATCTGCCAGGAAAACATTGCATTCAAAATGAGCAAAAGAGAAACGAAGACCTTGTTTTATAACATGGAAAGTGTGTGTCTCACCTAAGTTTGGAGCGAAACACTATTAATTTCATCGACTGCAAGCTTTTAAGCTAAAATGCCTTTCCTGAGAAGAGAGCATTTATGCATATGTATCTGTAGATATCCTTTCACAAATCTGCTACAGACACATATGTACGTATATGGTGTCTACCTTCGCTTGAGAGAGGCGTCTTTGCCTTCAGCGCAGCTGACCCGGTGAAATCTCCCAGCAGACACTCGGAGCTGCTACAAGCACCGGCCTCAGCAAACATCAGCTCTGTTGTCTGTTCATTCCCTCTAATGCAATTAGAACAGATTAACATGGGTGACTAGCTGTGAAAGACAAATGCACCTCACCATCTCCATCCCACTTGCATTTATTAACTTGAGTCCTGCCCTTTTCATAAACTTGTTGCTCTCTTGACCTCCCTCAGATGGAGCACTGGTTTTTTTGTTGCATGAAAATCAAGAGCTGTCAGGGAGGGACAGCCAGCTGAAAAGGTCAAAACCACTGAAGCCTTGCAGCAATAGCCCACAAAGTTTATTTTACCAAGCGAGACACAGGTGGGAGCTTCAGGGGCTCACTAGTGAGCTAGCAGCCGCTCTCTTGGCTCCTTCGGTGTCTTGGTATAGCCAGCCCAGCCTTAAACGTTGACATTCATCAGTCCTTGGTTTCAAAAGCCCTTGAAGGACTGTGCAATCGATACGATTATGGTTCTTTTGTGGGGGGCATCTTGCACTTTGTCTCTTGAGTGCCAGAAGTCTGCTCAGTGGATAGACCTCCAATGACAGGGCAGACCTCTTCAGGTTAACCGCTCACGTTGTGCTTTAATCATAGTAACAGCACAAATGACATAAAATTGTGATCCGCGGACTAGATTGGACAACACTAATTCTCTTGCCTGACCTCTCATACAGCGCAGCTTTTAGGTAACCAGCTAAAGAAAGCCACGTGTCTTTTAGACAAACCCTTGATGGAAAGGCTCTGCCACTTCCCCTGCTAAATTGTTCCACAGTTTAGTAAAAGAATGGCACCTGCTCTTAAAACCGAGGATCTTTTGGACTGAATTTGTCTAGCTTTAGCCCCTGTCCACTGTGTTTTGTTTTGCCTTTGTCTGCCCAATTAAGTAACGTGCAGCTACCAAGAACGTTTCCCTTTGTAAACATTTGAGGACTGTGATCTTTACCTTGCCTTTCTTAAAATAGATTGAACTTCTTCATGTCTCTCAGAGGGAGACAAATTTTTCTGACCTCAGAAACGAGGTCAGGAACGGATGGCAAGCTGGTAGGTCCTCTCCAAACCCTTTCCAACCTGTCAGCATCATTTGGATGTGTGTCCCCTGCCCTCAACGGGTTTAGCCTTCCAGTAATTACTTTGAATGTCCCTACTTCCCTATGTATTTCCCATCAGAATTTTAATTTCTTGATTTGACTTCACATTTAAGTATTTTTATTGTATTTAAGTCATTTAAAAGACTCACAAAGCTTGGCTTTGTTGCACTGACATCTCTATAAATCAAAGAACATTTTCCACCCAAGTCACTCCTCAGTTTACAACTAGTCATATTTTTTCAATGCATATTTTAACATTCCAGGTTCAGTCCACTCCTCAGCATCCCAGCAAAAATGTAATCTAATTTGTGACCCCATCTTCACCTGTGACAATGTGGCTAGTAACTGTGAGCATGGATAGCACAGCAAATGGCACATCTCCACTACTTATCTTACTTTTCAGCACCCAGATTTTATTTTCTGTAAGGTCTCCAACTGGGATGATGCTGTTCTTCCCAAGACTCTTTAAAAAGTCTGTAATTTTCACGCTGTGATGGAAACGTGGGTCTGAGGAGGACTACAGGTGGTTTCCTGGTCCACCCTTAGCCTGCATGGGTGGACATATCCTGACAGGCTCTGCCCTGCTGAGTCTGCCGTGCAATATCTTCTCTAGGCAACTTGTTTCAGCACAGAACCATCTTTACAGTCAGAAATTATTATCTTGGCAATAGATGTGCCTTGCTGCGAGTTACCCTAGGTCTTTCTTGCTTTATTTCCAGTGGATGTGAAGGGCAGTCAATGCTCAGCATTTTAACAGATTTTAACATGGAGCAGATGACTTACCATGTCCTCACATCTGCCAAAATCCCGATTCAGCAGTCCCAAGCCCTTCTGCTAGGGGGAGAACCTCGCTGTATAAGCTGTCATTCCTGCAGACCATCTCTGAACTCCCTTGTCTAATATATTACTGGAAGCACAGCTCTCCAGCTGGCTGCATTGCTCCATCTGAAACTTCACCAGGCTGTGAACAACAGAGGATACCTCTCCACGGCAAACACACCACGGAGCGCAGTTTGCCCTTGAGCAGCACCGTCCGGCTGCTGGCTCCGGAGCAGCACCCACTGGTGCCTTTGGAGCCTTTACTGGTACACATCCCGACGACGAGCCCGTGCCCCTCTCGGGGACTGTCCCCACTGTGGGCAGTGGGTAGGTGAAGTCCATCATTGCCAGTGGGTGACTGCTTAGCAGCTGCTTATGTGGTACCTTCCCAAAAATCTCCCTTGGGATCAAGTGGGCTGTAACAACCCTCCTCTTGACATCCTCCTCTTCTCCTTATCTATCTCCAAACTCATTCAATAAATCCTCCTCTTGCTTCCTCCAGAACGTCAGATGAGGAACAGCCTTTCTTGGCATTTGCTGCAAAATCTAACCCCTGTTTTCTCTGCTTAATTTTCCTAAATCAGCTGTGCCCTTCCCTACCCATCTTTCCAAGCTCTGATCTGTCCCCCAGTCTCCACAGTGCCTATTAAATCCTGGTGTGCTTCTGTGCTAAGTCTCCCAATACTTCCTGTTTATTTTCTGTACTTCTGGCATGATTTCTGAAAGAATTAAAACCAAGTCTGTTTATCTTTGCTAAATCCCTCTGCTGATAAGGGTATTAGTGGTCTTATTTACAAATAGAAAAGCAAGGCAAAGTGGCACTGGAAGTAAAAATCTCATAAGACAGCTCCCTAATCTGAGATGCCCTGAAAGCATCCAGCAGCTGAATTTCCTGAAAATGCCAAATAACTGTCCTCTAAAACTTGTGCCCCTTAAGCTGCTTCAGTTTAGGGACCTCTGGTCGGCAGCACCCCAACTTCCTTGGCACTGCAGAAAACCGAGGCGGGAAGCCTATCCACAGCTTTTGCCGCATGGAAATAAAACAAATACATTGCACACTACGTGGCAATCAGAGTCTGTGGCCACAGACAAACCCCTTCTCTCACAGCAATCACTTTTTAATACATCTTCTAATTTTTCAAATATAGAATTAGCAAGGCAGAGGTTGTCCCAGCAGCTACAATTATTTAATTTTTTTTACTTTTTACCAGCTTCATAAAATCTTTTTTGCTTGTCTCTAAACACCCCACTAAGGGAAGGAGAAGACAGGGCAGGTTGTCAGCGCTGAGCAGCACCGCAGTTGTTTTTCATTTTGACAGTCAGTGGCATATTACACTGGAGGCACCGGCTGCGTGGTACGGTGCACGACGCCGGTTGAAGGCTGACCACCTGCCACGCTTGGGCACCATCCCCTGGTCCTGAGACACTTGCCAACGCCAGCGACCAGAAGCGACTCCCACCTTCTGCCACTTCGCCCCACCACCTGCCAAAAAGGCATGCAGGATGGTCCATTTTGCCTGCGGAGAAAGGCTAGCAAGAGTGAAAGCTGCGCCAATGAGCTGCAAAAGGCAAACAGCTTTTCCCCACTGTCGAAACTCCCCGAAAGAAGACAGAATTTTGGGGCTTTTCTGAAGTTGCTCAGAGTAGCAAGGACTTCTGCTGGTGCCTCAGAGCTGCAGAGCCCTGCCAGGCTATTCCTCTTGTTCTTCAAATCCTCAGACTAAAACGTACCTTTTAATACATATAATGATATAATGTGGTGATTGTGTGTCTGATGTATGTCTGCATCTTTCAGTAGAGCTTTTGTACAGCTTTTTGAAGAAGGCACGAAGGAAGATCATATGTAACATCCCCACATTCACCAAAAAAAAAAGAAAAGGGTCCAAATACATAGCACCTTCCCCAAGCTGCAAAACCCCAGGTTATTGCCAGGTCATGTCCAAACCTAGACCTCTTGGCCCCGAGGAGTTACGGTGCTGACTCCCTGCCTAAAGCAGTAGCAGGCATGCAACAAAAAATGAAAGCAAGCTGACAGCTCAGCTAGGACCACAGACAAACTGATCTGCCAGAGAAGGAAATCAAAAGAGACAAAGACAGCCATAACATTTATCTTCTTTACACATTGCTTCTACATTAGAAAACCTGCACTAACAAGATCATGGGTACACAAGCATTTACACTGCTTTTGAACACTATTTAGCTGCTTAAACGCAAGCTGCGAAGCAGATAGCTTTGTACATAGCTTTTATTTATAGGGCAAAATTGATTTGAGCAGAATTCAACTCAATATAATTGTGCCTGTACTGAGTGTATGAACAAAAGTGACACAGTTGCTGCTGCTTGGAGGCCGAGAGCAACAGTGGTGATGGCAACCCCATGATCAGGTTTGGGCTTTTCACCTGGACGCACTGGGAGAAGGAAAACCAACAAGCTAATTCCCACTGAGCTTGTTAAAAACAGAAATGATTGTTAAAAAGTAAAGCTCATCATGAATCACCCAACCATGCAACCTCTGCCTTTCCCAGCTCCTGCCCGGGCCACAGCTAAGGCTCCTTCCAGGTACTGGCACTTGCCATATTGCAGCCCAGGTCTGGGTGTGTGTCACCCGGTTTAGCTGTTTCATAAGCCCCTGCTGATTATCCCTCCGTGCTTTTCCCTTTGCTGGACCTTCTTAGGAACCAACTTTCATATCTGCCAGGAAATCACAGGCTGCAATGCAAAAAGTGGCAAATCTCCTTGGCTTGTCTAGGTCAACGGCAAGATCTTTTCCTTTCTACTTGTGAGATAAATTGTAGAAAATCAAGATCTTTTCCTTTCTACTTGTGAGATAAATTGTAGAAAATGCCCAAATTTGTGAAATCTAAAGTTGTCTAAGTAAAAGTGTTGAGTACTGATTCTCTGAGACTGTCACTAGTGACATCAGTGGATGCCAAGCTCACCTGAAACAAAGCCACCTTTCCTCGGTGCCTAACTACAGACAGAGGGAGCCTGTCTTCAGACACCTAATTTGAAAATGTGGTTGCAGAAGGTAAGTGCTCGATCACTCCTTCATCTTCTACCCCGATTTTCCAAGGCAGCTGAAGTCGGTTTGCAAGGAGAAAAGACACCAAACACCTCCCAGGTACCAGCACCTGTAGGAATTCAGCCCTCCATCATCCCCCTTCAATTCATAGTCAACCAAAAGTCACGTCCATGGGACAGAGGACAGAGTGGCCGCTGAAAACAAACCACCATTCAAATTGAGACTTTTTTTGTAAAGCCGAAGAGAAGGCAGGGCTTGGGAGCAACACTGTGTTTGCTGGAGCCAATGCTACCGATGTCCATATTGGAAACAGAAGCATCAAAGCCTCCCACACCCATCCTAACTTTGCAGAGGCTCTTGCTCGAGCAGCTACCGAGGGCTCGTACGCAAGGGATCCCCCACCACCACCGCCACTCGCAGAGACCAGGGAGAGAGCGTAGGAGACTCCATGGCCTCATCCACCTGCCTGCTCCCATAACATCGCTGCAGAGCCACAGGGCGAGGGCTGCCAGCCATACTGGTGACGCTGGGTGAGGCAGCAGACCCCATGGGCAGTAAGCAAGGATGCGTGACAGGATGCCAACTGCAAGGCTGTGGAGGGCTTTGAAGATGACAAGAAAACCAAACATCAGTAGAGAAGGCAGGGAAAAATTTCAGTAAAGTGATATGGCAGCCATACGCTGCCTCTTCTGCTCAGCCCACCCAAACCCTTAGTTATTCATGCCGCAGTAAAATGCTCACAGCTCAAGGGTTATCACCAGATTTTCATTCCTCCAACAATCAGAGAATCAATGGATAAGCTACCAAACGTTGCTCTAGCCTGGAAAGGCAGTGAGAGATGCAGGCTGTTATGTACAGAGCCCAACACCAGTGGGCTGGTGGCACTGGGCAGGAGCAATCCTAGTCCCATGTCATTGCTTTAATGATACCCTGGAGGGCTAATGGCGCGCAGCTCTGCACTGGCACGGCTTTTCTCCCCAGAGCTGGATTGACGGTGACGATAGCGTTTTGAGACTCCTGATGGCTGCGTAATATACTTGAGAGAAACGCAGCACAGCTCACTATGCTTTGCTACAGCAGGCATTCGCGTGTGGAAGAGCATTCAGCCACTGTAAGCAAGACTGATGGAGCAAGACTGGTCACCCTCTCTGCTCCCTGAGGCAGGTATTTTGGGGAAGGGCTCCCACACACTGCTTTTGTCTCCCTGTGTATGTTGTTCTGTAGTACCAGGTTGATTTATTTGCTTTCCCGGCTTTGCTGCCCTCCCAAAGGCCCTGCAGTCTGGGAGTGGAGATGCCCACAGGATGCTGGCAGGATGGGGAATGGGATGAGCAGAGCAGGGAGAGTTGGCTTTGGCCCTGAATGTCACCAACTCGGTTACATCCAGGATCTATACACACCGCTGAGAGCCCTTTCTTTGTGGGTTGGCTTTTGGCATGTTTTTGGAAGATTATTCCCAGACGTCAACAAAGTAAAGTGCCACTCCTCAGGAGAAACCAGAGACCAGGTCTCCATCGCTCAGCTCGCACATTCCCCTGTGAGCCCCTGAGAGGTGCCTCCACTTCCCTTGCATGAAGAATTCGGGATTTTACTCCCACAGCCATGGAAAAGCAAGCCTGGGGCCCCAAAAGGATAAGTTGCACCTTCAGATTTGCAAAGGGTCCCCCTGCTTCACCTCTCCTTAAGCGTCCCTTACCCCTGCTCCCGCCCAGGGGATTCCTTGCCCCGTGGTGTGCGTCCTGCTGCCCAGCAGCTGCCTGAAGTGTGCAGATTCAGGCTTTCCAGCCACAAATGCTCAAGCAATCACAAGGCTACAGTCACCTTGAGAGCCACAAACGCTGCAGAGCAGCATAAAGACATCTACAACCATCAGCAAAAAGCCAAGGGCTGAAAAGTTGAACCATCTGCAGCATGTCTCTATCACTGAGCGACATGCGCCGCTCTCACCAGCAGAACAACGGTGCTGGGCAGATAACATACCGCAGCTTCAATGTCGTCCCAGCAGGCACCCCAGCCATTGGGCACCTTACTCCCCAAACTCCAAGCTACTGCATTTCCTCTGCACCATCTCATCAGTGAGGTCCTGGAAAGGCCGCCTCCTGCCCAGGGAGAGAACACCAAGAAATGATAAACAGTGACCTCTGATGAATTCAAGGAAAAAATACAGCAGTGCCCTGTTGGGTTGGAGTCCTGGGCCACCTCCAAGCCCTGCCAGCAGAGCCACCCCTTGCTGCCCACCGGCATGGCTGCAGTCCCAGTGTCAGCCTGATCCCTCAGTTCTGAGGCTATGCTCTTGCGCACAGGACAAACAGATGTCTCGGCACCTGAAAAAGCCCTGCTGAAAGTATAAACCAAAGCAAAATGACAGCTCGCTGAACCAGTTCCATTGCTTTCCCCAGCAGCAGTGTAACACCTTGTCCCCATAGAGCTTCTGGTGGATGCCGCTGTGATCCAGACATTGCCCCATGAGAGATCTCTGTCCCTTGGCGGAAGACAGACAGAAATGTCTACATGGAGAAAGGACAAGAGAGATTTTCTGTAGGCCTATCATGTCGCAGTTGACAGTCTTCCGGACTGCCGGGGTTTGCTCAAGGAGGTGAAACGGGCTATCTAGCAAATTTGTTTCCTCTGACCTCATGTGGCTGTTCACACTTTATCACAGCAGGGAGAAGACACGAATAAAAGAACATGAAGAGTTGCACCCTCAATAGAAACAATTTAGTTACGGCTCTGAACTCATTTTTGCACAGAAATTTTAAGTCAGAGCCGAATTTGGCCTAGCAAGCTGCGTGAAGCGGGTAGTTAGTATAAAACCCCCTTATTCTTCGATGTGGGATAAAGGGTGGAAAATTATTTGTACCATTAGTCTTTCTGAATGTTTCATACAGAGGTTTGAGGGGGCCAAGTAGGTTCTGTTGCTTCAGATAGTCAGATTCAGCTTTGTTTTTCGCAGCTTTAGCGTTAGGAGGAAATTTTGGCTGTGGCTTGTGCCCCGGCTGCCCTGACACCCTGCACGGGGGGTGAGCTTTCCCTCTAGCAGAGGGGTAAGGCCCACGCTCTTTTAAGCCGTCGATCTAATTGTGTGCATTTACACATTGTACACACAAATGCTCTGATTGCCAAGCGACAGGATGCTTTTTACCTGACGTTTCGTCCATGACATACTTGCTTCGCTGCAGTGCCAGCTGGGGAAATAAGAAACACTGCTCCAGCCACGGCCTGCAGTGACTCCCTCTCAGCGCCTGTCCTGCGGTCCCACGGTGTGACGATCAGGCCCCTGGACTTTGCTGCTATTAACCCTCTCCTCAGAAAGTTAGATTGAAGCAGATTATCCTGTTCCCAGTAGGTCTCACAGGGAGCAAAAGCTGTTGCTGACAAGGATAGCAGCCGACACGCATTAGTCTGGAGAGGAGGTTTTTTTGGTAGGATTCTTGATGCGTTTAATCAGTTGAACTGTTCGGTTTGGGGGTTGGTTTTTTTCTTTTTTTTTGCTTTTCATTGCTTACAGATGCTTAAAGATCGACTGAGAAGAAAAAACAGTGAGGCTGGGATAGCCCTAGAAACAGCTCCAAAATATCGCTTGAGCTAAGTGCATTTCAGTGCATTTCCAAGGAAGCTGCGTAGCCGTTCTTTACAGCAGATACCTCTTTTGAAAAATGTGTGCAATTCCAGGCTGGGAACACCATGTTCAAGAGGTAAAGGGCATTTTTTCCCCCAACTCTTTAAGGATGAGAGGGTGTGGAGTCTTTTAAGTCACTCATTGCTATGGTCAAGTTCAGGCACTTCTTCTCCCTGGCAAGGCAAAATGGGTCAAATTTTCTCATTCAATAAATACGGTGAAGCCAACAGAGCTGCTCCAAGAGAGAAATTAGACCCATGTCCCTCTCATTAGGCTGCTAACTGACACCAAGAAATGTGCATTGTAGAGCAAGCTGCATTTGACAGACGCATGTGTAATAGAAAGCAGTTGATTTGGAAGCCAAAAGATCCTGCGGTCTGTCAAAATGTGGCAGGACTACGGGAGGGCAGAGGGTCAATTAAGGAGGCTTGTAGGTCAAGACAGCTGAGCACAACCCAGCCGAGCAGGGGAGGCTCCGGTAAATGTGCCTTGCGCTCCAGGCGGGAAGAGAGCACTGCTGGTTCAGCAGGACTGCTCCTGGGTTTATTGAGCCTGGTGATTACAACAGGCTGTCATTAGGGCAATAAAGTTTAAACAAAACAAAAAAAAAAAAAAAA
>VZSC01007198.1:418072-478789 GCA_013398225.1 Steatornis caripensis | reverse complement strand
TTTAAAAAAAAAAAAAAAAAAAAAAAAAAGAGAAAGAACAGAATAGAGAAACGAACCACACCTATGGCAGGAAGCATTTCAAAAATGCACGCTTCTCTCACATTCATACGTGCAGGTCAGACATGCATGAGTCGTCTCTTTCTTATCTTCAGTACAGGAGCACAGTCAGAAAAGAAAAAGAATTCCAGCTCAGTGTAGAACTCCTGCTTTTGGCTTTGGAGTTGATTGGGGGAGGTGGGGTTTGGTTGGTTTGGGGTTTTTTTTTTTCGTTTTATCCACACAGTTAGTCATGTTTGCAGCTGCTTGCTCATTCAAAGGGAAGAGAGGGCTGTGCTCCCACTGAAACCAGGAGGCAGCACAACAGGGTCCTGCCAAACCCAGCCACCTGCTTTTTCCAGCCGCAAAGGGCGCACGGGCACGGGAGGAATCTGAGCCATGCAAAGGAGGGTCACCTCACCCAGCGCAACGCAAATACCCGAGAAAAGCACAGAGAGGCCCGGCCGAACCCTGTTGATGCCGTGCCCTGGTTAGGCAGAACAAGACAGTGCAGAGGACAGAGGTGTCTCTGCAGGTACTGTAAGAGCAGCTCGAGGAGGAGACAGCACTTCGCACCAGCTAAGAGGTCAAGCATGCTCGGTCCTGGTGATGTCAACTGGTCGTGCCACACCAGGGGAAAAAGCAACCCCGGGCTTTAATAAATATGCAAACTTAAACGAGTTTGAAATACTGATTAAAGCCTGCTGAAATCAAGCAAGTGCCGTGAAAGAACAAAAAATCTGGCAAAATTGAGATAAACCTTGACCGCTCTTTGCGTCATTTACTCTTCTAAAAAGAAACAGAGACTGAGCTTATTTGAACAGGTTTAGGCTGCACCAGATGCTGCAGAAGTCAGTTCTGCAGAAGCAAACACAATGACCTTTGTCTAGACAAGCCATGTATTTTCCTACGAGATAGGGCACCTTTCCGTGGGCTGGGGAGAGCGAGCTGCCCGGCACGGATACAGGAGCGACACTCTGCCATCAGCGCAGAGCTATTTTAGCAAGTTGGATGAGCAACCTTTTATCTCCAGTCTGCTTCTGAGATGTTTCACAGAAATTAAAGCAAAACCAAAACCCAGAGAACAACCTGTGATGTGAAAAACAAATAACTCAGTGATGAGCTGAACTTCCTAGAAATCGCTCTGATCTGCATCGAGCGCACTGGATTTGGCATCTTGCCGAAGCCCTTTCTCATCAGCCCGCCGTCCCCGGGCAGGGGACGGCTGGGGATTTGGCTTCTCCTGGGCACTGCTGATGAGCACAGCACCTGCAGACCCCCTCCTGCCACCCCCAGGGAGAAGGAAACATCCGCGAGTGGGAGAGGGTTTGGCCAGCAAGCTAATGCTATCCTAAAATCCAACCCCGTCCCGCAACGCCTCCTGGTCAGGCTGGAGTAGAGCAGCCCGGAGGCTGCTCTAGTTTGCGCAGCGGGGACAGCACCGTGGAGGTGAGGCCACCGGTCAGTCCGGCGCTCAGGACGCCGTGGCAGTGTTTCGGCAGTGTGAAGCCCCAGAGCCCATTCCTACAGAGGCAGTTTTCCATACTGTTACTTCTGCTCCCTGCAGCCACCTGGCTGGAAAGGGTCCAGCTCGTCCGGCGAAGGAGGGTGGCGGGAGCAGTGCGGTGTACAGAGGGGACAGCAGAGGCAACCTGTCACCCTCCGCAGAGTGCTGGCAGGCCGGGGAGGCACCAAACCCCGCTCCCAAGGCTGTGGGGCTGAGACCGGCAGCAGTCAAACCTCCTTCTGCAGCTCCAGCTGTCGCGGGCGCGTTTCTCCGGCGGAGCGCAATAAACCCAGAGTTTGGGAACGGTGTCATTGGCCCCGCTCGCTAGGGACACGCACAGAGTCACGCACCTGAGCCGTGGGGCTGCGGGCTCTGCGGGCACGGGGAAGCGGGCGCTCGCCGGGCCGGGTGTCCAGTTGGCCCCACGGCGAGCAATACCGCTCGCAGCTGTGGCGCACCGCGCGGGCCCAAGACTCGTTTTTGGGCAAACCTGGGCGGATTTTGGCGGGGTTTTTTTTCTTTTTTTCACTTTTCTTTTTCTTCGGGCTTTTCTTTTGCGTTGCCAGCCGGCTGCCGCGCGGCGTTACCGGCCAGCCCAGCGCCCAGCCGCGGCCAGGGCAGAGCATCCCGAGGCAGAAGTCGCGGCCCCCGCGGACGGCAGCCGGGTCCCGCGGCCGTGGGAAAGCGCCGCCGGCCCCCGGGGGAGGTGGGGGGGTGNCATTCTGCAGGAAAAATATCCTTTTGACACTGAACAAGTAACTAGTAACAAGTTGCCACAGTTCAGTTGTTACGCTTTCAGATCGTCACTGCTGGCCTGTTCAATTTGCATAGCTCGTCCCAATATCCTAGATAATAAAATGTTACGAATGGAAAGTACCATGAGTAATCTTCTTCTCAGTCACCCATTGAAAAGAAGTCACTTCTGCCTTCCCATAGAGTAGACAAGTCTCTTAACAAACCAAAACCCACCCATTTTCCCAAGGAATTGCTCAGTGGGTGGAGACAGAGGTGGTGGGGTTAAGGAATAAAATTCTGAACCTCCAGCATCAGCTGGACTAATCCCAACGACAGCTGATGACTGACCAAAAAAGGTTGTTTGGATTAAAATACTGGGAATGTGCCTCGCATTACATAGCAGGGAGTAACAGAAGGGAGGTAGAAAAAAAACAAAGTTTGAGAAATAGCAAGAACAGCTAACTAATTTCACCCATGCATCTCAGACTCCTCTTGAAATGAAGAACAAACAAAATGCCCTGCCTTATAAGAGGATCAGAAAGAGTGTTCCACCAGTTGTTCATAGTAAAGGATTTTAAATCCGGGGACAATTTATATGTTTTGAAAAACGCTTTAACAATTAAAAGCCATCAAGATTTAGATTCCTGTCTTATCTTTTCAAGGAAGCTTGTTCATCTCTGTCAAACACCGGCCAGAAAGCTGAATCATCCTAGCAACCTGAACAAAATGCAGGCTGTCCTTCAAAACCAAAGTTTTCTGTGAAGGTGTGGGTTCCAAGCTGGAGTGTTGTTGCCTTGTATCATACATATGGCAAGAAATCCCTTCAGTTTGACCTAATTCTTGGTGTGTATGTTTTTTTCCTTTTATTAAAAAAAAAAAAAAATAAAGGCATTTCTATTGCAGTGTGCAAGGGAATAGGCTTGTTCTATGCTCCAGTCCAGCAAGGAAGGAAAATTCAGCATTTTAATCTGCATGTTCCCCTAACGTAACGCTTTCGGCGAGGTCAGACCTGTTCCCCGCCAGATGACAGACAAGAGCAGCAACGTTACCACGCTCGTGCGTCGGACGCGCGGCACTGTGCGCTCGCATCGCGGCGTTTATCGGCGTTAAATCGCCCCCTTACACACGAGCACTCGTTTTGGTGCCCTTGGTTAAAAGGAGGCTTTTCGGCTCGCGGTCTGCGTCTTGGAAACTTAGCAGACCCTTTTCTGCTAAGTAATTTTCCTTTTCGGAGTGCGAGGTGAAGGGAGAAGTGATGTGGTCTAGCGTGCTTCCATCGAAGTGTTGCAACCAAAGATCTCATCGCAAGATTTGCTTTCCGTGATGAGCGGCATGCGAACGCGCAGGCTGAGCGGTGACCGGCAGCTCTGAGTATCGGTCCGGCACAATTTTTGTTGTTGTTGTTGCTGTTGTTGTTTTGAATGTGAAGTTTAGGAGTCTCAGAGATGAGGAGATACTGTCCCTAGTGAAAGCAGGTCAGTGGGTGTTGTTTGTCGGCTAATGAGGCCATTCTATTTGTGTGTTAATGGCAGGTTGACTTAGTGCAGCAGGGGGTGAGTGTAGTAACATGTATATTCACTTGTGTATCTATCTGCACGTGTATTCCACTACGGCACTTTCTCTGGAGGTTGTAAAGTGCAAAACAGGACGTGGTCGCCGAAGATATTCAACAGGGAGATGTTAATAGTCACGAGTCATGTACCAAGTCGAGTTAGAGGGGGATCTGAATAAGAGGTGGCAAAACCAACACCATGGTACATGCAATGTCCTTTTAAGAGACACTCTCGGCACGGCAAGCTGACTGTAGATTACGAATCATTCCTTCTCTTATCTTTTGGGAGTTGGACAAATTTGCTTAAGTGGTGTACAATGGACATACTGGCTCCTTTTACCAGTAGCCACAGAAGACGAGCACATTATTTGAGTCCTTAGGTCTGCTTGCTCCTCAACTACCGTTACATTTCCCAAAACTTCTTTAGTTCTTGGTGGGTTTTTTCTTTTCCTGGTCTCCTCACAGTTAATTTCTTGCACCCCTCCAAATAAAGGTAAGCCTCTGCAGTTTCAACATAGATTTCCATTTGCATAGCATTGCTAAAGGTCCGTGACTAACAACAGTCAATTAACAGTTTTTAATAGAAACACTACTTCCTTCAGCTCTTTCTCTCTCAAACACATGGCACTTTGGTTGGTGCTGTCCCTTGACACTTCAGTTCTCAGTTGCTAGATATCTGATTTTTTTCAAAAGACTCAAATAAAGCTGGCTACGAACACTGATACTATTTTGCTGCATCTGTGTTAAGACTGTTTTGCATATTTCTTTTCCTGCGCCCAAATTATATTCTTTCTATTATATTCAAGTCCTTTGTGTCTTGAAAACATTGGTAAATCTAGGAAGTCAGGAACTGTTGGTCTGCCAGATTTGCTGCTGTTAACGCTTCAAAAGAATGCACACATCTTGGATTTTATCCTGTAGAAGAACAACAGTTTGGAACCAATGTAAATAAATCACTGATAGGCAATATTTTGTCTTTCTTCCTCGGTGTCAAGGAAAGCTAGTGTGAACCCTGCCAGCGAAATCAGAAAACATTTAAATCGAGCAAGCAGAGTGTAGGGAGGAAAAAAGGGAGGGCAAAGATGTGAACAATAACATTGCTTAGGTGGTAGGCTAAACTGCTGTTACATGAACTCAAAAGTCATCTTTCGGTGGAAAAGTTGTTTCATTTTGGGAAGTGACATCAAAAAACTTTGTGAATGCATCCTCGGAACCTCAGCAAGTGGTTTTGTATTGCCAATTTCAGAACTAATTATTAACAAACCTTCAAAAGAAGTAAGGGTTGAATGGGAGACACAGAGGCTCCTGAATTTGCCAAACTATCACTGTTCATAGTAAGGCTTTTAACGAGGACTTTGTCATTGTGCTGATTCCTGGCTTTTAGCCAGGGAAACTGGTATTGTTTTGATATAGTGCGCATGGTCCTAGACTTTGGCATGTCAACATTGTTTAAAGAACAAGAAACGTGTGCCTGCTGAGGAGTTATTATGACGGACAGATTTCCAAGGTCTCTTGTTGGCACCAGTGCTGCATTGGGTAACAGAAATGGGAGGCTATAAATGTTTTGGTTTCTGTGTGCAGAATCAGGAGACCCTATAATTGCTGCTGGAACGGGGATTTCAGCTGCCGGAGTTGGAAGGGACCGTTCCCTCTTGCCCGGAGCACTTCAGATGCTGCTGGGATGCCATCTCCCATACGGTTCCTTTAAACACTTGCAACAGCCAGACAGCCCTAAAGGGGAAAAAAAAAACCCCCAACCCCAAAATAAAACCTCACTAAGTTTTGGAACAAATCTGCTGCTCAGGTGTTGACAAATGTGAAGTTTGGGTTGAACTAATGTTACTGACCCTGTTTGGGATTACAGGGAAGCGATTCACTTCCAAGTTACTTGTATGGGCAGTAGAATGGTTTTCTCAGAGTGTGCCTAAGCAGTGTCTTTAAATCCCTTGGTCCCTTTCATTCTGAGTGGAAGATGTGTCTCGTGTTTCTACAGGAGCCAAATAAGGTCGTTTTTAAAATATCGTCAGTTTTTCAAGATGGAATTTCAGATGAGCTGTCACATTCGGCTCATCACAGCAAGTGACCCTTCTACCTCTCTCACTTGACTGCCACACAGTAGCTCTAAGCATGGTAGCAGCATCTGTAAGCCAGCTTCACAACTGGAGCCTGAAAGTGGTAGAACAAAGTTGCCAAGTTTCAAGTAGAGTTGGTGGTTATCTTGGAAACTGCGCTGGAGAACACAACCACAAATGATTTTGCCAAATAATATACAGTATTTATTTAGTCCAGCTCTCTGATTGCTGTTAAGGCAGTCAGCCAGCAGCAGTAAGTGTTGTGACATCATTTTGAAAGGCAGTGTGCTGGTTCTGAAATGGAGTGGGATGTACTATGATTCATTTTTTTAAAAAAAAAAAAGCTGTAGTCTGAACAGAGATAAAGCATATGACTGCATCATGGCCGAAAGCCAAAAAGGGAATTATATGAATCAATCACACTTGTAGCACTATTCCGATCCCATACTCCATAAGGCAGTGAATACCTTCTTACTCATTTAATTACATTCTGCAGGAAAAATATCCTTTTGACACTGAACAAGTAACTAGTAACAAGTTGCCACAGTTCAGTTGTTACGCTTTCAGATCGTCACTGCTGGCCTGTTCAATTTGCATAGCTCGTCCCAATATCCTAGATAATAAAATGTTACGAATGGAAAGTACCATGAGTAATCTTCTTCTCAGTCACCCATTGAAAAGAAGTCACTTCTGCCTTCCCATAGAGTAGACAAGTCTCTTAACAAACCAAAACCCACCCATTTTCCCAAGGAATTGCTCAGTGGGTGGAGACAGAGGTGGTGGGGTTAAGGAATAAAATTCTGAACCTCCAGCATCAGCTGGACTAATCCCAACGACAGCTGATGACTGACCAAAAAAGGTTGTTTGGATTAAAATACTGGGAATGTGCCTCGCATTACATAGCAGGGAGTAACAGAAGGGAGGTAGAAAAAAAACAAAGTTTGAGAAATAGCAAGAACAGCTAACTAATTTCACCCATGCATCTCAGACTCCTCTTGAAATGAAGAACAAACAAAATGCCCTGCCTTATAAGAGGATCAGAAAGAGTGTTCCACCAGTTGTTCATAGTAAAGGATTTTAAATCCGGGGACAATTTATATGTTTTGAAAAACGCTTTAACAATTAAAAGCCATCAAGATTTAGATTCCTGTCTTATCTTTTCAAGGAAGCTTGTTCATCTCTGTCAAACACCGGCCAGAAAGCTGAATCATCCTAGCAACCTGAACAAAATGCAGGCTGTCCTTCAAAACCAAAGTTTTCTGTGAAGGTGTGGGTTCCAAGCTGGAGTGTTGTTGCCTTGTATCATACATATGGCAAGAAATCCCTTCAGTTTGACCTAATTCTTGGTGTGTATGTTTTTTTCCTTTTATTAAAAAAAAAAAAAAATAAAGGCATTTCTATTGCAGTGTGCAAGGGAATAGGCTTGTTCTATGCTCCAGTCCAGCAAGGAAGGAAAATTCAGCATTTTAATCCTAATCCAGTGCAGCATATCTTTTAAAATAGTTTCAAAGAAGTAGCAAAGAAGTGAGCAAATGAGTGGTTAGATAGCTAAGATAACCAGGAACAGCTAAATAACCAAGGACCCCTTGGAAGTGTCTTCCGCAGGTACAGGGCAGTAGCCTTGGCACTTTCTGATTAATTACCACGACGCAATTTAGACAACGTGAAATATCTTCACATGTTCTACAGCATTACCTCTAACCTCAAATGTATTCCACGTGGGTTCCCAGCATATGAATATTGGGTTTCACCAGGTGCATGCACGGGGGAGGAGAAGCTTCCAGGTTCAAGTTGAATTTTTGCAGATGCATGAAGAGGATAATGACTTCTGTGTTCTTTACTCTACATGAGCTACCCTATCCTTCAACTCACATTTCAATGACTAAAACAACTTCTCTGCTTAACCTCCCTTCTAATAACGCTTAAACAGTCCAAGCTTTGTCTTCCAGTGTCCTGGCGTGAGCTGCTTTAAGTCACATCATGTTGGAAAAGCATTTGGCTCCACTGCACTAATACCCTGGCTTACCAAGTGGGTAGATGTCTAGGCCAGGAGGATGACTCTCCATGTGGTTGCACGCACGTGGTTAGAGTGTTTACAAACAGCGTCCCAGCATCCTCGGCAGCTGCCTTGACGCAGCCAGCGAGGACAGAGTTCTAGGAATGTCCCTGGTCCTCATGGGCGGTGGAGGAGGGGGAAAGAAATGAAATGCCGAGTTTAAGAAAACATGTCGCAGTTTGGGTTTTGGCTGAACTTTCTGCATCTGTGTTGCATTCTAGATCGTTGGTTCCTTTGTCAGATGCCCGTGTTTTTTTCCCCCTACTTGAGCGCAATCTGGGCTGTGACGACACGTTTGCCTGGAACGGACTGAGCCTAAGTGTGAGACAGGGGTTAAGGGAATTGTTGCAAAAGTTTCAAATGATTTCCCTGCCCCCCAGTCCCCTTTTAAAATATTCATAGGAATTCAATCCCTGAAAGATTTCATGACAAAACAGCTCTTTGCAATACAAGAATCTCACTGTAAATGGTTATATATTTTTTCCTTAATTAGGCATGACTCATGGCCTGTTAGAATACTAGAACAATTCCCTTTTTAAAGAACAAAAAAAAATAATGAATCCTACTAACTTTATAAGTAAAATCAAATAGCTGAAAGTCTTTATTACTTAATGAGACATGTTGACACAAAGAGTCATTGCTGTTACGAAAGCTGATACCACTGCAAGGCAAGTCTTGGATCTCCATTAGACGTAAGAAGCTTGGTGGAGATTTCTGCATTTTGTTGAGTAAATGCAGAATTTAAACTAAAATGAATAATGCCACCAATCTGTTGTTTAAAAAATAAAAAGGAGGGGGGAGAAGTGGTGGTAATTATTGGGGTTGTCTTGCCAAGATGGTTTCAGGAAGCACAGATGAAAATACATTGTAGCTGGTCAGAAACACCCAACTGACAATGTGTTTCATGCCCTCCCCTGTGGACCTAAACCAAAGCTGTCAGACAGGTTCTGATCTCCAGAGACACTTGAAGCCTATGCTGTGCCAGCACTGTGGGACCTTACTCGCAGAGGTTCTGCTCCTCATCCAGAAACATTATTTTCCAGTCCCATGCACATTTTTCAGACTTTCTCATGCAGTTTTGCAGGAAGTGCTTGGGATGGTGTTCAAAGCACGTCGTTTGCTTTACAAAATGAGTCCTAAGAACTAGTTTTTCCTCGTAGAGAGGGAGCAGTTGGTGCAAGTGTCTCTTCCGTATTCTGAATTTGTCCAGATGAATCGTCGTATTCAGCATCATACAACGCAGTATGAAGGCCAGTCCGCAGATCTTGATATACACATGACTTCTGCTGTTAGTTGTGTGTTCACATTGGTTGCTTCCACTTCACGTTAATGTCAGTTACAATCACTGTATTTTTGTTATTACACTCCAGGGGTTTCTTTCTCGCCTGTCTTCCCATTTGCGAGACACAGTTGTTTGGGTCACATCCAGAACCTGCGTCTGTTTCACTAAGCACTTCACCTCCTTTCTTTTTCTGACTTTTTTTTGACCCGCAGTTTCCATACTCTTGCAGCAGCTGAGTAGCAGAAGGTAGCAAGGAAGAATAAAGAATATGAGAGAATATGGGACAAAGGCATTTCTGAGTTTGCACTGACTATTTGTTCCTTCTCTTGCCACTTTTAGTGCTGTTGGAGAGATCAAAGGGTAAACGTTAACCCTGGGCCTGATGCTGACGGGAGAGTTTGCCCTCAACTTCAGTGTCCTTTAATAACTTTCCATATTTGTCCCTTAGCATGAGAGACAACAACTGTTCATGCAGCACTCACCCCCATTTCATGCCCCTGATACTTTTTTTTGTCTTTGTTTAATCTGTTTGTTCTTTCAGTGCTACTTCACTTCTGTTTGAAGTCACATACTTTGAAGTTACACAATTTTTAAACTTGCCAAAGGACACAAAACTCTTTCAGCTCTTATGTAAGCAAAAAGGAGAAAAGAACGATTGCATATTTCCTCTTGTGTGCAAGTAGCATTACTGTCCTGCTCGTGGTAAAATGAGGAAAATGAATTGTTGCAGTAAAGCAGGAGTTGCTTCCCTTCCCCCAAAGTTACTAAAGTTCACAGAAGTGAGATATTTCCTTGAAGCTTAAAGTGCACGTATAATTTAATAAAAGGAATGCAGTGTATCCCTGAAAGAGAACATACGAAAGCTGGAAAATACATTGGCCTTGCCTCTCCCTGGGATTTGGAGAAGTGGGGGGGTGTGTGTGTACTACAGACCTTAACGTATTTTCTTTTCAGATGACCAACTTTTTGTTCCCACTGCACTCCTTTGCTTGCTTGTCTGTTTGATTGCAAGTTTGTCTGCCCCAAAAGGTCTGAAGTATCACTAAAATAGCAACAGCAAAAATCAAAACCATGAAAGCTGAGCAACTGAAAAGGGTCTGATTTAATGCTTATTTAACTCATATAACCAGGAGACATTTGGGGGAAAGGAAACCTATGCTAGTGAGTCTCCATTCCGTGCACAGTTTGCAGGTGTACACATCACATACCTAGGAACAAATTAATATCTTGACCAAACAGGGAAAAGCACTCTTGATATTTATAAACATGAAAAATGCACAAACCAGAAAAATACAGCCTTTCAAGTTCTTTGTTGTTTCTATGGTGCTCTCCATACTTTGCACAAAACATTTGTTCTCTTTAAATAAGTTTGGACCTGTACTTTCCTGCTGCCCTGCAATCCTTAATGCAGAGAAGAAGCTTTTGTAGGTGTGAGAAAGCAGTAGGAAAACTAAGAATTGTGCTGATCTATTTTCTTTCTCTCTATTACTGCGTGTAGTACCTGAGAAGTGAGAGACCAGGTAGGAAAACACAGATTTCTGTGTATTTTTCCACTGTGCCTGTGTTGTGCAATTGACAACACATCAGGTATAGGTGGCTTCCCCCCCCCTCCCAGTGCTGTCAGTTGACTTGTGATCCTGCAAACTGATGGCAGCCCTTGCCATTTTAAAAAGCCCTGTTCATTTTCCTTGGGCTCACAGAGCTGTAACAGTCTGCCTATCTAGAGACACTTGTAGGTACTTTGTAGCAACTGGAAAAAAGAGTACTAGTTTTGGAGGTATTTTTTCTTCTTTGAGGGGTGAGGGAGAGGAAATGGATGGAAAGACTTAAGAGGCAGGTATAGAAGCTAAAAACTAATTTTTACTTAAAACCCCCCCAACTTTTCAAAACTGTTGCAACTTAACATGTTTTTTGCTATAAAATATAAACTCTAGCTGGTGGGTTAGAAAGAAGTTTTGCCTCTGGAAGAGCAAGTCTGTAACTACCTACTGAACAGCTGCTTTTTCTTGAAACAACTGCTACTAGCTGGTTGGAGATATTTTGTTGGACAAGCTGGAGCATGAGTCTAATTCAGGATGGCAATTCTGATGCTTCTAAATATAAGGAAAGTGGATAGAGTGAAATTAATTATTGCACATTAGGAGGCACCTCATATCCCAGCCACGAAACAGAATCCCACTGTGCTTGGGGCTGTACAAACATAAGCCATTTCTGTTCCTATTTGCTGTTTAATTCAGTAAAGGAGGCAGAGAAAAGGGGTCTGGCAGTGCACAAGGGGCCAGGGTGTTAGTAACTCTTGTTTATAACGCAAAGCAGAGGCAGGCGGCTCCCTTCCAAAAAACTAAATATTTGCAGTAAATAAAGCAAAGCTGCTATTGCTACCTGCTCTGTGTATGTGTCAAGAGGAGTTCCTAACCAGCACTGCTGCAGTCTTTTCCCTAGGGTGCTAATATTAACGAGCAGGCAAGAGAAAGGGTACAAAATTAATAAGCAACAACTGAGAGCCAGAGCACGCACAGATCACGCAACGTGGTACAAACCCTGCTGGAGCCATTCATTTTAGTGCCTTTTTCTTTTTTTTTAAAAAAACCTTAAAAGACATACAGGAAAGCTGTGGTCTAGCTGGGAACTGAACCCATATCTCCCAAGCCCCAGTGCTTTACCCATGATACCCTCCTTCCTGCTCATTCAGAGGTTTACAGATAGTTTTCTCTGCTTACTAAGATAACAGAAGTATCAATTTTAAGAAACAGAAACTAGACTCAGAAACAAGTAGCTTTTCACTTTTTTTCAGAAGTTGGTTTTCAGTAGCATTTTCTATTGATTGACAGCACGTTCTTTTTCAGATGCACAAGCCTTCGGACTTTTAAGCCAGCAGTGCTCATCCAAAACGTCCCAGCAAATTAAATACTGTTGCTTATCTCCTCAGTGAAGAGGATGGCTTTTTGCGTGCTGCTTTGACTGCAGCGCTGTTGAAACAGACTCACAGGATCACAGAATGGTAGGGGTTGGAAGGGACCTCTGGAAATCAGCCCTCTACTCTGAGTGAGAAAGGGTGCAGGAAAGGATGTTGTCTCAGTTTTACTGGCACTGCAGCTGCACCTCCAAACAAATAAGCAAAATCTCACAATTAAAAATAGTATGTTGTGTCAGTCAATTGCAGTGTGTGAAACCCAGTTGTCTAGTATCATTTGAATAAGTAGGTACTCCAGTAACTCCCATTAACCTTTAATACCCTTGATCCTCCTATTCATTCAGGCAAGATTTCCCACACTCTGCAAACTGTTCCTGTACATCAGCACCAACCTACCACATGACTCCTGTTTTGATCTGTTTTATCAATTAAAGGTTCGTCAGGGTTCACAAACCCTCATGCTGACATCATACTTGGTAGCAGAGCTCAAAGGGGAAAAAAAAAACCCAACCAAAACCAACTTCAGTTTGTTGTCAGAAATCTCTCTGCTGGAGACGGGATGCGCAAACCCATGCGGGTGACACCACCTTAGCAGCATTCATAGCTTTCTATGCAACAGTCACCTGTTATCTCCTAGGCCGGAATCGGAGATGGTAAATGTTAATGTTGTCTCTCTCCGGTCTGTTGGAGTTCCTTTGCTGTTGTGTAAGTAGTCAAAGCTCAGCCTGCCTGGTTTGGTACCTAGTGCATGTAACCGAGAGCCTACCCTAAGTAACTTAAGCACATTCGCAGACTCGTGATACAATCCGCGATGAAACGCATTTGGAAATAAAATCTGATGGGTAATTTAGCTTGTGCAGGATCTCTGGATAGTGAGAGAGGCAGCTGACTGTGAAGGACAGATGGAATTTTCCCTGCCATGCTTAGAGATCCAATAGCGCTGCAGACTACTTCAGAAAAAGATGGAGCAGGAGCATTCGGGCTTGCTTCCTCGCTTCCCCCAGTTGCTCCTCTCCCTATGACTGTTTGGAGGTTCAGCCATCCGAGCCCCCACGTGGCTCGCACGCACGTGGCCGTGCTGTTTACAAACACCCTCCCAGGCGTCCCCGAGGCGCTGCGTAACAGGCAAGAGGGTGCCACGCTGCAGGGCTGAGCTCCTGTCGCGTGGCTTGCGAGAGCCCGTTTTTCACCCGCGGCCGCTCGCAGCAGTCACGGCCAAAGGGAGGGCTGTGACGGGCTGGCGGAGTCTGCTAGCTCGTTCGGGTTTGCTCATTTTACATTTAAGCAATGCTCAGGCCAGGGGTTTAGAGCAAGGTCGTCCACGATGAGTCAAAAATAGAAACTTTATTGCTCGATAGAGTAGTAGCGCTGGAGAGCGCTAGCTAGACATACACGCAACAGCGAGGAAGGTACTTTTCTGCTTTCCAGAGACGCTATTAGGGAATCGCGTAGCGTTTACGGTAGGGCAGAATTTCAGAAAGCCTGGGGAAATGAATGGGCAGAGGTTTTTTTTATTTCCTGCCAACAAACTAGGGACCACTTTTTGTCCAGGTTTAAGAAGTGGGTCTCAGTGAAACATAAGTAGCTTGGAGCAGCTAGTATTTGAAACCACAGTTGCATTAGGGCTTGGAGAAGACTGCCTTGGTTTTGCTTTGTTTTAGCAGGCCATTGGCATACAGTAAGAAAGAGGTTTGAACAGCTGGTGTTGCTGCATTAAATGGCCTCCCATAGCTGAGACACAAAAAGACAAAGCATGCTTCTTTCCAGCCACTCAGCTAAAATTGTATTGACTTACTTTTGCTGCTGTCCTTGTGAGTTCAGGGTTCAAGGACGCATATATCTACTGTACCTTGGGTTCAGATAACAAGATATGACTACACGGAGGGGAACAAACAGAAAAGTTCATGTTCTTCACAGACGAGCATTTTTCTGTACTTGTTCCCCTGTTTTGTTTCGGGGTGTGCACTGTTTATTTTTCTCCTTTTGTTTTACTCTCCCTCCTGGTGCCCCCTCCCGCTTACCCTCTGCTGCGTGCACACCCTCTTCCAGCCGCCTCTCTGGCTTGCCTGGCCCAGAAGTGCAGACTCAGCAGGGACTGGTAACACTTTAACTCTTTGTCCTATTCTCAGCAATCCCAGCAAAGGTCAAAGCAAATGAGACTTACAGCTGCACTTGAAACAGAGCCGGTACAGGAGGGAGGGACGGCGACCACAGACTGCTCCCCCACTCCCGTGGTTTGGTTTTTTTTTTTTTCGCTTGAAGCATATAACGTGCGTGGCCAGGGCGAAATGAAACTTTCCATAGGCTTTGGGTGGCTCTATCTGCTAATTTCTCGTTAAGAGGAAATGAAAGACTTGTGACTTTTGTTTGTACTGGCCATACCTAGCTTCATGCAACCTCTACTGATAAACAGAAATAATTTAGGAGTTACTTCCTCAAATGCCTGAAACGTGGTCTTAATTTCATCAGTGCAAAGCCAGCAAAAAGCTATTACAGACACGAAGTCTCGGTTATCTGTCTTTGAAGTCATTTTGGAAACTTTGGCAGCGTGCCCTTATACAATTCTTTTTCCTAATGGCCACAGTTTTGCATTGTGTTGTGGGACCACGCTGGCTCCAATTTCAGTAACTTAGGGCAGAAATTAGTTTTATTTTTCTTGAGAACAATTCAGCGCTGCCATTTGCTTACAGCTGAGCGAAGGAACCTGCAGGGACACCGCCGACATTAGTACACATCCACGTGCGCCACGTACAGGAAAAAGGTTCCCGTTTGCCCTTCAAATAACCCGCCGCGGCGTTGTGCGCGGCTGCGAGGGGCACGCGCCAGCCAGAGGGTTGGCGCTAGCTGGCTTAGCGACATCGATGCTGGCGCCAAGGTTTACCTCTCCGCTCAGCGCTCCAGGTCATGCTGGTGTCTCGCCACGTGCTTTCGCGCACATGGCAGCAGTGTTTACAAACATGACCCCAGAACTCTTACGGGCAGTTATGAAAGAGCCAGCGAATGCCGCATCCCGCGCGTGAGGGTGACCTAGATCGCCGGTGCTGGGAGCGAATAGCGAGGCGCTCGTACTGAACACAGCCTCTGAGAGCACATCAGATGTTCGAGGCAGATGATTTTGCTCCCAAACTGTTTTGAAATATCATTGCCACCATGAGAGAGTTTTCCACCGTAAACTAAAAATAGCTACTATTAACTAGCAGGAGTGGCGGGTAAGTGATTCAGCAACTCAGGGATAGGACTGACTGTGTTCTTCGGCACCGCAAGTCTCTTTCTGCATTGAACTGACTCAGAAAGTACATAAAATTTTCAAAGTGGGAAGGAACTCCAAAGCTGGCTTACTTTGGCTAAAAGAAAAGAACGCTGTGTGATTGTGTTGTTCCTGATTGACAGTTCCTTTTTTATTCCTTTACTAACACTTGCAGCGGACACTAATGAATGCTTTGTAGTCAGGTTGTGACCCTCTGTTTAGGAAAAAGATGCCTTAGTAGTTTCAAATGGCACACCTCCATCTACAAAACACAAACACCACGGTACAGCTGACTTGTTTTTTTGCCATGGGCCTTAAGAAAAAAAATGCACAGCTGGAACGCCCCTTTAGCAAACTGGGCATTGTATGCTCAACTGTCAAATGTCCACATTTGATCTTTACGTATATTTTTTAAAAATCACTTTTGGACACAGTAGATGTCTACTTTAAAAAAAAAAAAACCATCTCCCTTCCCTACCCTTGATGTTCTTCAAAGAAGTTTGGATTGTACGCCGAATTACTCTAAAGCAGTTTCCTTCCTAGAAGTTAGCAGTTTATTGTAAAATGGAAGTACGTGGTCAGATGATTAGTTTTTGACAGATTCTAGCGCTCTTGAAGTTTTCTCAGAAATACATGTTATGTGGAGGAAGACAGGCTATAGAACTGTGACTGGCTGCCAAAGATAAACAGATAAAAGTTTTTTTTTTTCTTGAAAAAGCTGCTAAACTAGCAAAAATAACCTGTGCTTCTTAATAAATCACTTCCAGTTTTTACTTTTGGAATCAAAGAATTTAATCCCACCTTTGCAAAAGCCCACTAAATGGTGAAGGATTTTCTTTTTCTCTCCCAAACAGAAAGATTGACCTTTCAGAAGCAGATGAGATGGCAGAAAGATGGTAGTTCTATTTTATATTAGTTACTATGATACATCTCAGTGCTTGTAAATATCATAATGGAAAAGCCCTTGGGAAAGATGCACTACGAGCTTCTCTGTGCCTCTCCTCCAATGCGATTCAATCCCATTACTGAATAAAACTTTTGTAAGCATAAAGCTAGTCCACAGTCTTCATCTTTTCCATCCGTACCCACGTCAGCTCTGCATTAGGGTTCTCAAAGCTCCTGCAGAGTTTTTTCCACTATGTAAACAAAATAAAACAAGAGAGGCCAACACGTGTCCACTTCGGCCTGGTCACTAACTCATTTCTTGTGGTCAGACAGCTCTAACCTGAGCACGTGAAGTGCTCTGCAGGTCAGCCCCTGACCCGTTGCTGGTTTTGTCTGGTCTGCTAGCTGATTTTTAATGTTGCATTCAGAATGTGAGCAAATGTGCTTGCGTCAGTTATTCATGTCTTTTCACTGCTGAATGTTCATTACACTCTATGTAATAGACCTAGAAATAAGAATGGAAGTACTGAAAGTAGGTCACTGCTGTGTTCCTATTTTAAGAGTTCTTTGTGGAATTTCTCCTGCCTGAGGAAAGCAAATCCACCTTACTGTGACACTGTGCAAGTACGGGCATACTCAGAGAAAGGAGAACTAGAGCCTTACTATAAAGTTTTCTCTAAACGTATATACTGTTTTCCTGGGTACATGACTGAATGTCTTCTGGAGTCTTTCTCCAGAAGCCCTGAAGTGCTTTTTAAAATGTTCTGAATCAGAAAGAACTGAGGTTTACAAGGGTTTATTAGTATTTATGATGTCTGTGGGCTTTACCAGTACATTTAACTTCTCCGGTGTAAGATCTATACGGATGCACAAATGATGTGTCTGGTGCATCTTTGACTTGGCGAATCTTCTTATTACCATTTATGATACTTTCTTACATTATACGAAGAGCTCCTTTTAGTCACCCAATGAAGAGAATATAAGGAAAGAAATTCTGCTTATGATGAGATTATTTTATTCAATGCTTTTAGTTGGAGCAGGATGGAAGCGAATTGTGTAAGATTACCATTGTATGCTACGGGGTGAATACCGCCATTGTGTCGGTTTAGATGAGTATCTCAAGATAAATACAGACTCTGTCATGGGTTTGTCCTCTAGGTAAAAAAGTAATGGAAATCTCGTTTAACAAGTTCAGCAAAAGGCACACCTAAAGTTTAATTATGTCTTCAGATGCATGGATACAATTCTTACTAAAGAGTTTTACCCAACTACCAGAGAACAGACTTGTTCAATCAAACTTCTGATTTTTCTTATACTTAGAACATATGCTGATCGATAATCATGCTAGTGCATAGTTTGGGGAAAAGAATCCCTTGGCATAATAAACCCTGATCCCCAGCCACAGCTTTCTCTGCCACATGTGTGTGAGTGAGAGCGCAAGATATTGTTCACCAATTTATAATTTTCTGCCAATCCTCTTATCCCCCCTGCCCCCTCCAAAAGCAGGGTGAGATGGAGAAGAGATGAAATAGTGCCTATGGTATTTACCTGAGGGATTTTTCATTGATGTCTCTTGGAGCTGGGAATCTTGGATGGGATCTGAATTGTGTTACCAAAATTTGCAGCACTGAATGAGGCAGTGGGAGGACTCCCTGGCCCAGGAGGTAGACAGACAGGACCACATTGTTCCTCTGTCTCTCTTACTCATTGCTTTCTCAGCAGAACACAGTTCCTTAACTGACCAACTGCTTACCCTTTTTGTGCACAGAGAAGAAAGCAGACAGAACACCTGCTGGACAGTACATTGAGTTACGTTAACAACTGCCCACAGCACTCAAAGGCAAGGTAGGAACATGCAACAGGCCTGCAAAATATCTGCTCAGTACAAACCACAGGCAGAAAATACTTCCCATCACACCCTACTTAAAAACAAAACAAGTCCTGTTAATTCAAGAGTCACAAGAACCACAATGTGTGGCAAAGAAAAGAACAAAAACTATGAAAGGAACGAGAAGTATGTTAGATTTTTACAGTACTGGGAAACGTATGGGAAAAAACGCTCAGAGATGTTCTTAGGAAAGCAAGAAAATCCCATGTTATAGAGTAAGTTTAAAACAAATAAAAGTTGGCTGAGCCATGCCAGCAATGGCTTTTCTTCATGTTCACAGGATTAAATCAGTGAGGTGTGATGCTTCTTCCCACATCTTTGAGTACTACATAAACACTACTGTGCTTTGCCCACCAGCCTGCCTTTGATGAGGGCCAACCTCCAAAGCTTCAAAATATGATTGAACCCCTATTTCTAGAAACCAAATTATACATCAACGAAAGAAATCAGCCTTTACTATGTAACAGGCAAGCAGCAGAAACCCTGATTTATGAGTTCAGTAGAGATACACCAGAAGCAGCAAAATCAGGCCTTCCCTTCTACTCACGTTCCACTATCCTGGTGGCTTTTTTTTTCCCTAATTATTTTTCCTTGCCATAGGCCCACAAGTGTGGAGACAATGGGTGTCTCGAGCACGGCAAATATCATGAAACTCCCATGTAAAAGAATCTTGTGCTCCAGTGTCAAGTTTTCATGTGAAAACTGAGGTTTGTTTAATTTTGGGAGGAAGAGTGGTCAGCGTCTTCCCTTTGCGAGCCCCTTATGGCCTGTGCACATTTGCTTGCACCCTTGTCCAGGAAAGTTCTCACCAGGATATACTAAATGGAGTTTCCCTGCTCAGTAGTGAGAAATGGACAAATTGTTCCTAAAGGTTGTATTGATCTATCTTCTTCTCGCAAGCCAGATAAATCATAACTGCCACTTTTGACAAATGCTTGGATAATCTGCTCTAGAGGACCTCTGCTAGTAGAGATTCTGTATTCTTCCAAGTCTTCTCATTTTGATCAACTTTTTTTCCTTTTGGACAGATACAGCATTCCAGCTGAGGCCTTGCCAAAGCTGACAAGAAAGGTAACTTAATGCCTGACAAAGCCACACAAACAGGTCTATAGCCTGTGCAAAAATTGCCTTTTTCCTCAAAAGGATTGACATCAACAGTTCGGCTTGATATTCACTGTAACTCCAGGAACTGCTGTTCCTCATTCACTGTTTGTGTTCGTGATTGTTCCTGCCTTTTGAGATGTTGCCCTTGGGCTACCAATAGNCCACACAAACAGGACTATAGCCTGTGCAAAAATTGCCTTTTTCCTCAAAAGGATTGACATCAACAGTTCGGCTTGATATTCACTGTAACTCCAGGAACTGCTGTTCCTCATTCACTGTTTGTGTTCGTGATTGTTCCTGCCTTTTGAGATGTTGCCCTTGGGCTCCCAATAGGAGAAACCTCAGAAAAACTTCAGAAAAAAAAAAAAAGCTAGTGTGTGAAAGCAGAGAAGTTGGTGTCATCAAAGGAGGAGGAAATGCATACTGGGGGAATCTTAAAATAAGTAATTACACATTTTGGTGAGGGTCTGCTGTGAATTTCTTGGACAAGGCCAGTGCCTGTGTTACCTGGGCAGGCTGCCGCTATTCCATGCATAATGCAAAGAGTTCTGTCCTGCAGACGATCTGGACAATATCAAAAACAGCTTAGTGTAGGCACTTGCTCAATGTGGCAGTAAAGAGAAGTGGGAAAACCAGATGCAACACAGTACTTAATCTTAGTAGTATGTACAGTTTTGTTAAGCTGTAGTGGCTGGAGATAGAAGTGTGTTTCAGAGAACCCAAAACACTGGAAAAGATTTCTCTTGAGCTACAGTGCCAGAAGTGTGTGGTTTTTCTGTGGGAAGATCTGAATTCTCATCCTCTTGTTCCAGTGAAATTTTCAGATGAAATTTGCAAATTGTGAGCGTTCCCATGTATTCCAACTCCAAATACAATAGCCTGTGCTGGGTCAGGGTCCCAAAACGGGCAGCAGGAAGTAGAACACGGTGAGAATAATGTTGGAGGGGGAGCTAGATACCATATGCTAAAGGCAGAGAAGGCCTCTCAGGAGCTTACCTTTGGCTCTCTAGCACAGCTTGAAGAAAGAGAGTATTTAAGGAAGTAACAGCCAACATATTTCAAATTGCTGAAAAGAAACAAATACAATTGGGTGTGCTCAATCTAAGGGCCCTGCTGTCACAACCTGTTGCTGATGCAGGTTCTTTTCTAAGTAGCAGGCATCTCTGTGAACTAGGACAACGTCTAGGCTCCTGCTCCCTAGGATACAATCTGTAGTGTCATGGTTTTGGCTGTAAGCTGGAGGTTGGCTGAATGTATTACTGTTTATACCTTTCTCTGAGGCATCTGCCCTTTAGCATACTATGATAAAAACAGTTGTTCGCTCCAGTGTGGCACTTCTCAGCTGCTGCTGGCTGTTGCCCTGTGTGCTCCCTCCTCTAAAGACTTCGCCACAGTACGTCTGAGAGTACTGCTATGAAAATAAGGTCAAGAAAATGCATTATTAGGAGGAACATACACACAGTGACCACCTACCCCAGTAAGCTGTTTTCTTCATTTGTTTGTTTCTGCAGCACCCAGAAAGTTGTAGTTTATGCCACCAGCAGATAGCGTGGTCACTTAAACAGTTCTTTCTAAAGCAGTGACGTGAACTGTTAAATTACCTAAAGAGAGCAAACCAGTGTTGGGTTTTATTTTTAAGGTTAGATTGAAGAAACAGGGAAAAGCTCTCTCCTGTAGTTCTCTCCTTTTGTTTCTAGTTTTAATATTTAATGAACATGTGATATTGTTTTAAGCTAGTCCTGATGGTCTTGTGAAGTTAATATTTAAAGCAGATGGCTGCAGTGCTTTAATAAGATGGTTACTATAGAAACACAGCATTGTGAAAGCAATAGTTCTGTAACGCACAGTCTCCTCACTAAACATTTTAAAGACTCTTGATCTACATGTAGCAGGCCTGAAGAGGACTAACCAAGAAATGGAAAAGAAAGATAGTATGCCTGTGTGGAGTATTGACTTCAGCTGGGGTCCACTTAAACCTCGCTGGATAGCTAACATTTTTGTGGCTCGCTAAAGAGCTGCTTGAAACAACATCAAACATGAGAAGAGAGATAAGCAAAAATATTGATGGAGGAGATGACTGTGGGCAGGAGACACATCATTTCAGTTATCTTTTCTTGGAAGGTGAGTTGGACTCAAACATTAATACAAACAAATTTAAAAGCACAAAACACCCACAAACAGTTAGCTAATATGCCCAAATATTTACTTTGCAATCCTCAGGCTTTTTGTTTACTTCATCCTTGCATATCTAATGTTGCCTATCAACACACTTGTTGCAGCCTAATGTGTGTGGAAGGACACATTGTGTACTTCCAGAGATTTGGGCTTTTTATTACTGCTTCTAGTTTTCTTTATTCTGCCAAAACTGTTTTAACCTGAAAGTACCCAAATTCCTTTGCATGTGCCAAAGAATTGTATAAGCTATGACACAGACTTCAGAAATCCTTTTAAAATGTTAATTATGTATATGAATGTAAGTTTGCACTAAATCAGGATATTCAGGGGGGTAAATGGGAGGGTTTTTTTGGAAGGGTTACTGGTTCTCCTGTGCAGAACTGGGCAGGAAAGTGCTGCCTAATCTGCCCGTGTCTCTCCCTCCAGGGAATTAAGTAGTTTTCAGCAGTCACAGAGGACGAGTACACAGAGATAGTGGTTGTAGAACCCTAGAAACTGTGAAGCAAAGGAAGTTTCAAAGCAACAGTAACCTGATGTAAAGATAGCACTTGTGAGAAATACCCATCCTTTCATAAAATCTGGGCATCCTGCTGGAACTCGTATCTTGCGGTATAGCTAGCAACAGTGCTGACCTGGACTAGTTTCAGAGGGAACTGGAGACAGCCTGGGTATTTTCTTTGCTTCATCCTTTCTCTTGTTTCTTTCTGTTCTCCTAAACTCAGCAGGTGTTTGTGCTTGCATGTTTTTCCTTCCCGTTGTGTTTTAAAACACGTAAGCTGGGCAGGCCCAGTTGCTGGGTTTGTCTCTTCTATGAAGCTGAACACATCATCATTTAAGTAAAAAGAAAGAAGGGGAAAAAGCTGTGAGAAACGCTCAACTAATAGGGTTTTCCTCTACCCCAAGACTTAATTTGTTTAATCAGTTCCTGTTTCTTTAGGGTCATATCTGATTCCTCTACAGGCTTTTTCTATGACTTAAAACTTTCAGAGGAGGAAAACCACATATGATCTAAAACGCCTCCCACCTTTCTGCTTTGTCACTATGGTCCTCACCACTATCATCCTCTACACACCAAAGTGTGTAGAGGATCCTGTGTAGAGGATCCTCTACACACCTCTTGCCTACTTTGCATGGTCCTTTAGTTTCTTTCCTTGGAAGCATTCAAATATCATACCTCATCTCACTTGTGAGGCTTACCCTGCCTTCATTCCTGGTTGTATTTTTCTCTCTCTCACCCCTGCAAAGTATTACTGTGAGGAGCACTGCCCACAGCTTTGCAAGTTTAGCAAGTCTAGAAGTCAGAGGTGTTCCCTGCACTGCTCTCCATATTGTCTGATTTGGTTTAGATGTATTTATTGTGCAGCAGTAGAGCTATAGACAAATACTCTGAAACAAATATCAAGCCCTTATTCATGAAGCTCACCCTTTTAGATAATTCTTCAGTACAGCATTCACACTCTGTGGATGAGGAAGCTCACCCTCAGACTTACTCCACACGCACTTACACGTACACTAAACACGCAGGCACGGCACACAAACAGACATAGTATCCCTGTCTCTGTTTTCATAACAAGAATATTTTTAGGCATGACAGATATTATGAAGGAACTCTGCCCAGCTGCACTCAGGATGGATGGGGCAGGCTATTTTAGGTTATTACATAGCAGTTCTCAAAAAAGAAAGTTTGTAGCATGCAGGCAAAAGCTTAGCAGGGAAGTCTGTCCCCAGGACACCAGCAAAAGAGCCCCAGGGAAACAGGTAACCCTCTGGTCTATATGCAGATTTAGCCGTGGACCCACTCAGTGGCCTCAGAAGGGCTTTCTTGATGCGTGAGCACGTTTCCAGTCCTAGCCTTTGACTGCTGCTCCGTGTAGGATTGTAATCTCTGCACTGAAAAGCTTTTTTCCCCTTTTCCCTTCATTCACTATAGACCTGAACATGAGTGCTTTTCCACAGTGATGATTAGTCAATTTCTCGAATAATGTCATTGACTGCAGTGAGATCACATGTGGTTTTAACTGCATCCATGCAAGAAACTCACAGTAAAGCCCTTTGGGAAGAAACAGATAACAGTGAGGGGAATCAAAAGCACATTATATATCCTTACAGTGTCTAACAGAAGGAGGCCCCTAGCTCAGCGGAGGCCTGAAGACATTGCTGTGGTGCATAAATAGCACATAAGTATTTTTTCTGTATAATCTGTTAATTATTTGTAAGTGCAAATAGCGAGTAGAGGTGCAAAACTCAGACAGCATAAAGTTGAGAAAATCATTGCACCGAAGAGCTTAAGTGGTAGCAGCTTTTATGGTAGAATACAGAAGTCAGAAGAGAGTGCTTCGTAGGAAGATTACAATGGAAAAAAACAAACCCAGGCTTAGTATGGCTTGCAGTAGTAACATTTTGTCATTTGTCTGTGGTGCGGTGGCTTATCATTGACATGAGCAGAAGCAGCAAAAAAGTCTGGTGATCACAACCTCTGGGAGTACTGCTGTTACGATTATCTCATAGCACTATCTGTGTTAGTCTTAAAGGGCTGGAAATCTTGTAGGTTGATGCAGTCATAATTAAATGTGATCCCATTGCAGTCAGTGGAGCTATCTGTGGAATTAACTGATCACTGGTATGAGTAAGGGGCTCATAAGTCAGCCAGTAGTTACTGTGGGAAACCTCTGTGGGTTAAACTGAAAGCTGTTGAGAAATGTTGGTATTTAAATGGCAGACATGGTAGCTCAAGAACACGGGGAATAAGAAACTCTGCTTCTAACGTTTCCTGGCATATGACAGTTTTGATAAAGGGATTACTCTAAACAAAATTCTCAGTCTCAAGTATCTTCATAGCTTTAATTAGACCAAGCGTAGATGGAAATTTACAGTCTGCTTAACCTTCTATTTAAATCTCACTGATATGTTCCCTTTGCACACCTGTTTGAAATAAAGTGTGAGTGGAAAGAATAACCTCGTGGTACTCCTTCGGGCTTTCATTGTAAAGATAGATGGCTGTGTCTGGGTGAGTTGTCTTAGTTACTCAGTATTTAGAGTAATTTTTTTACTGGACAACTGGGATTAGTGTGTGGAGAATGCTTGTTAGCTGGTGCAGCGGGCAACTGCAAGTGAGGGGCTGCAAGAGGATACTGTAACCTAAGTAGCGTGAAGACTCTCCACTAGCTAAGTCCCATAAGTTGCCATGATAACATGCAACTAATATATAATCCTGTCCCAGTTCTGTCTGTAAATTATATTTTCTCGAGTAAAAATACACTGTTCACTCTTCTAAAACCACAAATTTTAATGTTACAAGCTAAGGAGGTCACTTCTGAGAGGAAGGACCTGCCCTCATAGGTGAAAGTGTGACTGTCAAGTCTTTAAATGCAATTTCACATTAATTTTGCAATACATTCTGTGTTTGCTAAAGCAGGCCTTACGTTTGTTTAATCTTGAAAAACCTGTGTGTACGGGGGCTGCAGATCCTTACTACAAAATAAAATTTCACCGTTGTGTGGTAAAATTAAAGGCCTGAAGTGGCAGCTGACAGATTACGGCATTGCAAGGATTACACAGCTGTACCCACCACACCTAACAGCCTGACCGAGGAGACCACAACCTGCGAGCTACATTCTAAATTACAGGCGTTGCATATGTGCTGACATTCTTTTTATACATAAATTCTGAAAAGACCTTCTCACAAGAAGATGTAACCACATGAGAAGACTCTTGATTTATTAAAAAACAAACAAACAAAAAAGCACGCTCCTTAAACACTCCTGCAGACAGGGTGCTTTCTCGAACTTAATCCTAAGCCCACTGAAGTAACCGAAGCAAATCTGATTTCAGTGATCTTGGGAACAAATCATTAAGTTTGATTAAGCAAATGCTGCCCAAGTGTAAGGATATGAAGAACTGATTTTTCTTTAGAAAGCTCCCATTAAAATCCCACCTGAATTGTGTCTGTAATGAGGGAGGTATGCCCACCAACCTTTTGTATCAAAGTTTCTGATTATTTGTATTTTAGCAGCAAGCTTGCCTGGGTGCCGAGGATTCTCTTTTGTCTGCTGACTTCCCTTCTCCCCCTCCGTTGTTTACTGTTCTTCTCCTATCAGTACGTGCCACTGTACTGTACATTGTGCAGTTACACTACCATTTATCTGATGGAGCTGAAAGCCTAGATCTTTCTCCATAACTTTTGTGAGCCAAACTTTAAAAGCTTCTCCCTCTCCTCCCCCTCCCAGATCCCTTCAGGGAAGAAGCAATATGAACAAGAATACGCACAGATCTCTCAAGAATACAAATTATGTTCTGAACAGAAAGTTGGCTTCTGCATGTCAATTACTTGTTATAAAGAATAAAACATTCACCTATAGTTAACCTTTAGAGGGAACGGAAAAAATAAAGTTATTGCTTGCTATATGCTATTTACTAAAGTGGCAGCTGGCAGGATGAACTGTCGAGGGTGCAAAAAAAAGTTGCTCTGGAGGATTCTGGGAGAGTAATTTTGAGCTGGTGGAGAGAGAGAAAGTCTCACAGCAAAAGACAAAATTGATTTGTTGCCAGGGTGTGCAACATGGGAAGAAGAGACACACTCAGCAGTGGTGCTTAATTGTCCTTTTTATACTCTCTGCACTGTCTGTAGTCAGGCAAAAAAAAAGCCCAGTCCTGAGTCAACTAATGTAAATGCAGAGGAGTTTTGGCCAGCCTGATCCAATGGCCCTGCTTAAGCTCACTGCTTACGTGTGTTAATAAAACACTTGTGGTTTCTGTCACTAGGAGACCTACCGTGGATTACTTACTTGAGAAGGCTTCTTTCTGTTGTATCTATTGGTATGTGCCTTTTCAAAATGCTTTTGCTTTTTCGTTGGAGAGGGTCCCTCCCCTCGTATTAATGCAAGCAGCATTTGAGGCTTGCTTGCTTTATTTATGTATTTATTGTGGATTTTTGCCCTCTGTTGTGGATTCTCAAAGCAGTGATACCTTCAAGAGAAGATTGCATTGGCCAGTAGTGGTACAACTGTAAATCTGCCACTCTCATTAGATAAGATTAGCATACTCTGTGACTTACTAATGTAAACGGCTGAAAAAGTAATAATTAGGAGGGCAGGGGGCATAAAAATTGCATGGCCAGTAGTAAAAGCATCAGAGCTGTTGGACATGATAGTGAAACATGCTGCCAACAGAAATCAGCTAAACATTTTTTGTGAAAATGCATAAATACAATTAGAGTACCTAAGTTGGAAACTTTTTTTGCCCACTTTTAATGAGAAACTGGACCTTACTCAGTTCTCCCCTTGACTTGAACCCATGCTGCTCCTCAGTGCCGGGGACAACAGACTCACACCCTTCGCACTGAAGTGCTGTGCTGTACACCTCTTCATACATGGCAAGGCCCAAAACATCCACTACAGTTTAGTGGATAAAATAAACCTCTTGGGGCACACACTCTAAGCTACAAATGAATAGTCTTTTTTTTTTTTTAAGAATAGAAATATTACTTGCTTGGGATGTCTCTGGTGTCTGTGTACAGGTATAAAGTCTGCCTTAATAACAGACGCCAAAAGCTTCTCTGTTCACAGTTCAGACCCAAGAGGGAAGTTGACCTGTGGGGTTATGTAGTAGTCTAGATCCTGATCCGATGATGTGTGCCTCAAATGGCACGAGAAGTAGTTCAGTCCCACACTTGCTCCAGACACTCACATTCCTGAGAGAGAGAGGCTGGTGCATAACTGCGATATTACTTGTGACAGTCAGGTGACGGGGATGTGGCTGGGATTGCTCAGGTCTTTATATTGCTCTTGACTTCTGGTCACCTTCTGGAGGTGAAAGCAGAGCACTTAAGCCAGTCATCCAGCTACACCACTGGAATATCAAGGGATGCAGGAACTGCGATAAGTCATTCCTGGTTTGTTTGGGGTGGAAGGTGTTAAACAAGGGCATTTCCTTCTTCGGGAAATGGGTACTTGCAATACAAAGTTATTTTTAGTCACTCTGTGCTCCAGGAGTTGATACATAGAGCCCTGACCTGTCTGCTGATAACACATTACCTCATTTGCAGCTCCACTGTTGACGTGTGCTCCACTATGTCCTTGCTTGAACCTGGCAGGCACTGTATGGTACAGTTGTCATGGCATTGTTTGAAGGATTAAACTGCAGCACGAGGTTGCTACCTGTTCAAACCGATGCACAAACCCCAAACAAACTCTCAGCACCAATGTGTCTTACCAGTAACTCACGAGGGGACAGGTTTACATCTACGTTATACCAGAAATACCTGGAACGGTACCGTTTCACAGCACCGTAGGTAACAGTGTCTCATTGTGCTAATGCCGTTGTTCAGACCTTGAGCCAAACCTCAACCATTATGGCTCTGCTGAAATCAGTGGAGCTACCCGGATCTACAGCAGCGTGACATCTGCCCTTGTCTCCTCCATTTCTTGCAAAATTAAGAGATTTTTTTTTGCCAAAGCAAACAGGGCGTCTTTGGCAAGTGCTCAGTCTCCTTAGAAAGCTGGTCACGAACGGCCAACGACTACTCAACAGGCTCCCTTCCTCCTCTCCGCCAGGTTTTCACTGCTGCCAGCACAGCGCCACATCCATCTGGACAGCCAGACGAGTCGCTCCCTTCAGAGGCGGCCCGGTTGCCTTTCCATGAATTGGCGCGGGCATGGCGTGGCGGCGTGCCGATCGGCTGGAAGCCTCCCGCCGGGAGTACGCGCGTCACCTCTGTGGCACGCTCAACATCCCTTGGCCCGAGGCCCATGGCCTGCAATCCCGAGTCAATGCTCAAACTAGGTTTGTCACCCAGCTGACAGTGTAGTGACCTTACTCCATGACACAGATTCGGTTCCACGGGTCGCAGGAAAGATATCGTATAAGTCATTTGATCGTTTTGAATGGGACGTTCATAGCAGCTATTATGAACTAGTGAGATGGGTAAATTCATCCTCACGTGTATTTTTGTGTGCGTAGTCACTAGAGACCTTTCTTTCATCATGTCCATCACTATTGCCACTTGGTGACACCACGGTAGCTCTAGAAGTAGGTAAGAGCAACGATCTTCGTTCACAGAAAGGCAAACCTCACAATTTTGTTAGTGGCATGGCTTTAAAAGGAAGAAATCAAAGTCTTATTTCTTAATCATCTCCTTTCTTGGCTATATAAACTTTGTTTCACCTCTCACTTGCTCTGCTCACTTTCTGCAAGCTGAAAAGCATCCCTGTTTTATTTCAAAACTTGCTTTCGTAAGCTTTTTCTTCCACTGTATCCAGAACTTCTTTTTTCATAGCTAGCCTTCCCCATTTCACATTCTCACTCATCTATTCTTGCCCTCATTTAAGATCCTTCCTTTTATCTCACTGCTTTTTTCCCCATGCCCAAAGAAGGCCAGACATCTGATTTCTCTAATCTAACCAAGGTCTGCATCTGTATCTGGATGCATACAGCACTCCCCTTACTTAATTCTTTGCAGCCTGCTTCCTCCCAAAGCACCTACGTATTTTCTGCTTGTGTGACTACTCTGCTTCCCTTCACGTCCTTCAAACTTCTCTCATCAGTTCCCGCCACCAGATTTTGCAACTACCTTCTACTGTTCCGAAACAGTCCCCTTCCTAAATTAAATACTAGGAAGAGACTTCCTCTAACACGCTCCCAACTTCCAGCCCCTTTTGGTTCTGAGGCTCTCCAGCCTTTCACTTCATGTGTGTGTCACTTTAACGTGTGTGAAATTGTTCTCTGGGAAAACTTGTTGACTGGCACAAAACTCCTGCCCTGGAGTTGCATGACTTAACATGCATTAAAACAACCCAGAATTTTTCTAAACTGCATCACTTCTCTGCCCTGCCCCTTTCTGAAACACTGCTCTGGGTGTGCTGTCAAACACTTGTGATTTGCTTTCCCCACGACATCAGTTAGCAGGTCTCTCTCCGTAGAAGACAAGAAAGCTATCAATCCAAAGTACTGTTCTCTAGCCAGTCCCAAATTACAGTAAGTCTGTTGCTCGAAAAAGGCTTGCTTGGTTTTACTTCTTACCTTCTCACCTCTCTCTGTGAACCCAAACAGTGGGTGTCTTCCATGGACCTGTTCCAGTTGCCTCCAGAGGAGCTCCTCATGTAATCCCCACTGATCTTGCAGGGTCCAGGAATCAACTAATGTCCAGGCTTGTTTAAAAATTACCCTTCTCTGTTGTCTCCTCTCCACTTCCAGTTCTTACAGATAGTGTTCCCTGGTGTCCTCTGACTCGTGGTTCCGATGGTTTGTCTTGACAGCTTTCTGCTCTTTGGTTTCAACAGATTTCCCTTACCCATTAATACCAGTGACCATTCTGCTCGCTGCTGTCCTATGTCCCTCTTGTGACTAGAAAAATATATATTAAACTAGTTTCCCAGCAGAATGAATAACATGTGATGATACCGTGCATATGCGCCTGTCCATCCCCCACAAAGAGAGTCTGAGTCAACTGGCTGATTTCAGCCATGTGTGATGGATTTAGTGCTCCAACTGTTGTGAAGATCGGAAGCTGGGTAAAGGAGAAAAACCCTGTAAACATCCCAAGCGAGGGAACAACAAACGCATAACTTCACATGTTATTAAATGCCAGAGAACTCCCGTGGGAGAGAGCCCTTACACATGTTCCAGCCACGGGAAAAGCTTCTGCTGAAACTCACAGTTGCCCAAGAAAAGCAAACCCATGGGACTCCCAGGCTTCCTGAGGGCTGCTGCTCCCAGAACTACCTGCTTGGAAAGCACGACAAGGGTCCCAGATCAGGAATAGTTCCCACTCCAGTCAGAATCATTTAGCATTTGCATTTCAGCTCCAGAGTAAATACTAGTTCACAGCACTGTGTTCTTAAACCTCAAAATACAAGTAACAGTACTGAAACCCCTTGTGTGATTGCATGGCCTGGAAAGACGTTATTCCTTAGATTAGTGTTTGGGTCTAAAAAGCTCTGTAAGTAATTCGGGATAACAATAGGTATGTACCAATTCTGGAGGAATCATCAGCCTGTTGGGGTTTTTGGTCTACTGACTCTCATGTCACAGCACTTCTACTTCCCCAGCGATGAGTTTTCTGTATAACCTGCTCACTGCAGAATAACCTACTCCAATCAGATGGGGGTAGACCTTTACAAGTTCCTAATAAAGGTATTTATTCAGTAGAAACTGCAAGACAAACTGAGAGGTTTTGAGGAAGTCTCAGACTACACAGTATTCATACAGAAATAACTACCATAAAAGGCAAGAAAAAATTGTTTTAGATAATGCTAAAGTGATTTAGAATAACCTATGCAAGGCCAGAGGGGGGAAGGAAAGCACGTGGCTGAAAACACTTGGGAATATCCTGGCTTGCACACAGCATCACGCTCACTAATACAGTTACTCACATTTCTATATATAGGTCTGCGTATCCCAAAGATTGTCAAGGTGTTCTGTATAGTTTATATAAATAAAACCCCAAAGTGTAAAGATCACTCCTTTCACTCCCTGCCCTCTCTCTACTCTGAACAAAAATGTAGTTAACTATTTCAGAGGAAGACAGCTCTTTGTGCCTGTAAATCAAGCTAGGGTTCAGTGCTAACATAAGGGGAAGGTGGTTTTACTTGTGGAAATATGAGACCTACTTCCTGCAGCATTTGCCTTTTCCTTGTAACTGAGTTAATTTACCTGCTTAGCAAGGGAGGTCCAGTATCACAGCTCGAGGTGGAATTGCTACCGCGCTTTTCTTTTTTTGCATAACACTTTGACCTCAGCTTCATAAGGCTGATTCTGGTGACTGTCCACATATTGACAGGATCTCTCGGAGGTCAGCAGCAGTTCCACAAAACTACGTACGGGACCGCTGATCAAATGCCAGAGGCAGGCGTCTGGGAGAGGTGGCTACCAAAACACCAGCAGTACACAGCAGAGCTCAGGTACCTTGCAGGAGAGTTGCACTCGCAAGCATGTGATCTGTGCGTACTGTGGTCACTAAACCTGCATACCTGATGTCTGGTAAAACAGGCCCTAAGGACTGTCTCTCCAGAGGCATTTAGATTGCTCGAGAGTCAGAGAGGTACTTCTGTAATTCCCATGAAGCTTCTAATTACGTTAACTACTAAAATGATTTTGTAAATCCCCAGGAGGTGCCCATCTGCATGCCTATGTGCTTAAACACCATTGCACATTTTGGCCCATTTTTCGCGCATTTCTTCAGTCTTGTGCTCAAGTTTTGTTAAGGTTTCCCGAGCAGTTGGTGGGAAGAAGGACGTCCACCAGCCATGTGGAGGGTGGCCCCTGTGCCACACCGTCATCCCTTCCTAGCCTCGGCAGGACTAAACACGGCTTCCCCTCTATGTCCCTGTGCATTGCGGGCGCTCGACCAGCAGCCTGGCTGCATGTGGAGCAGAGAGCTGCTTCCTCAGCATGTTCCTATCGGGCAGCTGGCTCAGGCCCAGCGAGGAGGCTGCCTCCAAAGCACGTGGATGCGCATGCAGCTTTTTCCAGCACCGCAAAGCTGTTCCTCTCCAAGTCCAGAGATCAAGGTCCTCACAAGGAGCCAACTCCTTTCTCCCTTGGGGATCTGTCCACTCTGCCTACAGGAAAATTCTTATGTGCTCGAAAGTTTCACAGCAATTATTCCCAAGTTGAGACAACAATGAACACACATGCAGCAGAGTAATAGTGAAAGCAGTTCCTCAGCGTTTCATGTACGCACAGAGCTCGTGTTAGTCACGTACAACAGCTAGATAAAAAGCCAGCCTGTTGCTTCACAATGAAATCGCTTTGCAGCAGTCACCTCACCATTGCGTTCTTCTCCTGCATTTGTTGGTTTTCCCCATTACACAACCCAGTTAGCTATTTTTCCTGAATTAAAGCTACTCCCATTCCTTGCATGTTTCCGTGATTGCACCATGATTATCTATGATGTAATTAAAAGCTCTGCCCATTTGGCATCATGTGTGCATTCTGGAGTAACGCAGCACTCTGCACTCCTACTTGGTGCCTTCTGGTTTCCAAGCAAGGCCGTGGGAGGACAGACGCTCAGCTGAGCAGCCAAACCCGAAGGGTTTCCTCACCGACACCTAACCTTGGCTTCACAGAAAATCTGTTTATTCTCATATCGAATACCCAAAGTACTTTTGGGACAACAGAAGCAGAACGCTTGCGCTTAAGCGTCTTTCCTCCTTTTTCACTATAATTAAAAGTTCCCTGGAGTGATCCACCTTTCCCCATACACCCCCTCTGGCACAACTTCCTCCTGTTTTCTACCATCCCAGTAATGCAGGCAGCTCTCAGGGTGTGGGGGAAGAAAGGGACAACCACCCTTGGTATTTTCTTCAGAAAAAACTGTTCCTGAAGTGCTCTTTCCTTAGCGTGTTCGTTATTGTTGTACATAAAATAATGAAAGGAAAAACGTGCCTATGTTAACTTGTCGAGGGAAGGAAGCAAGGCGAGAGGCTTGTTTTGAATTAGTCATTTTGTGAACATTTGTGCAAGGACAGAGTCTGCTGCCAAACAGCATCTCAATTAGCGTGTCCCTGTGGGCAGACCTTGCTTGGGCTGATCTGTGGCTTACAAAGGTGACAGAGGCAGAAGATGCACAAAGGATTTGTTTGCTTTTTTTATCCCCTCTCCCCTCCTTTTTGTGTTGCTAGGAGAGGAGACCGGTACAGTGGGTGGTATCTAACTGGGACCAGTGACCCAGTTCAATAAACCTGGCTTGGCTTCTGTGGGATTGGAGTGGGGCGGTGCAGAAGAGCAGGCTGGGACCCCACCAGGCACAGAGCAAGAAGCTGTTTCTAGTGCTTTGTTAGGGAAGAGAGGAGAAATGTGAAGCAGTAAGGCAAGGACAAGGAAGGATCTGAGAAAGTGCAAGGACACTGAGCAAAGACATGCAAACCCAGCCAGCAGGTTTTGTCACTGACCAGTATTTCTTTGCAAAGACCATTTTATCAAGCTCTCCAAACTTGGAGGGGATATTGGGGAGTGGGGAGGAGGTGGGGTGGAACTGAAGGAAGGGAATATTTTTTGCTTCAGAAAAAGTTCATTAAGAATAATTTTTTCCTGGTGAAAACAAGGTGTGCATCCAGGCTTTAGAAAACACAGGATATTTTACCACACAGGATATTTTAAAGGTTTTGGTGGTTTTGTCGCACAGCAAAACAGTGTTTTGTATCGCTGAAACTCCCTGAGGAGTGCAGTAGCATTTCCTCAGCATGTTAATTGTCAGATAATGCAGCCGGTAGCTTCTGCTCAGGAGAAGGGGGGTGGCAGTGAAGAGATTAAAATGATGATTCAATCAGGAGACTCTCAGAAATCTGCCTAGTGACAACATTTTTTTTTTTTAAAGACTCGGTCTCTGTAGCATAGTTACAAAGGAGGAGTCTTAATTAAAATTAGCAGGCAGATGAAGCATTTGAATGGGCATCTTTCAATTCTTTTCCCTTTCAGCTCACAGTGAACCCTCTTCTCCTTTTCTGTCTTTTCTCACAACAGCTTAAGTTTGCTTCAACAGTTTCGCTTGTCCATTTTCTTTCCATCACAAAAAATATTCCCTGAAATTATACTCTTTTAGAATGCAATGCAAATAACTTGCATTTCTATGATTCCTTTCAGCCAGGAGCAATTTAAGAGGCAGTTCTGCTTCTTATCAGCCTGTATAGTTAGTCTGTATATCACTCACTATCCCCTGTTACAGCTTGCGAAACAGGCACAGAAATTAACTTAGGGTCTGCATCACGATTAGCTTTTGCTGGGCGTCCATAACAGAAGTTACATGTGGTTTATTTGCAAGTTTATCAGATCAGAACAGAAATGTTGTTCAGCTCTGGCTCCAGCTGCTTCTGTTTCTGACACCTGTTGACAGTTAGGGATAAAATTTCCTGCACTAGGAAAGGCAAGCAAAAACTGCGCAGATCATAAAGCTAAAATAAGCCCTTGAGCATTCATATATACATATATATATAATATAAAAATAAATATGCAAGGTTCTCCTGTTAGTGGCAAAAATCATGTCATACTACATGAATTCAGATCTAGGAATTATAAATTAGGGTAATCAACAATTTAGTTTGCACCCGCTGTTTCACTACCCATTAATCATGGAGGAGAGCAGGCAAAGCTCCGTTGCCTGCTTTCACCAGAGAAATGAAATGGGTTTGGGTTTTCTTATTTACGGTGTCACTTCCTTAAACCAAGTTGTCCTGGCAGAGCAGATAGCAAAGCAAGCACGTACTCTTGAGTAAGTGACAATTTTTAAAGGCAGACCGATGAAATTCGTTTTCTGATTATCATCATCATACGGTTAAACAGAGCACAAAGCCAGGTAACTTGGCTTTTAAGTTTGTTACATTCCTGGATTTTGAAACAGCTTTCAGCTCAGCAACTTGCTATGTGTGTATTTTGCCAGGCAGAGCAAGCCAGCTTGCTTCATTTCTTGCTAGGGTTTGGAATTAAAATGTAGATTCAAAGCAGATGGGGATGTTTCTGCAGCAGCTGAATAGAAATACACAGAAATTGAGAAAACTCCCTCCCCCTCCTCAACAAAGTCAGCTATCATCTCATTCTGACAAAGGCTTATTCTTCTGCGGGCCACATAAAATTATCTGTCTGGTGAAGATCTGAATTTATGTACTATCGGGGCTTTTTGTGAAGTGTCGGCGAGCCCTTTGGCCAGCAGCAGCCGCATTGCTCGCCATGCTGCTATTACAGAGGAGCGGGAGCGACCTCTGTTCAGGAACTCCTTGAACGCTTGTCTTACATACAAAGAGAGGGAAAAAACAAAACAACAAGAACCAAAATCACTGAAACAAAAAATTACTTCCTAGATGGTCGGTACCTCGTCGGCATTCAATCTAACCTGTTCTGTACTAGAGCAGCACAACAAAGGCGTCCTCCTGGATTAGAGGTTAGTAAGTACAGACAGCTGGTCTCCCCCATGCTGACCTTGCACAGGGAATCCCTCCCTCCTTTATCCTTAGATAAACTCCCATCATCCCTGAAACTGGAATAACTGTGCCATCTCACAGCCACATTGCTTCTGCATCTGTCACGCATTATTGTGAACCACCTTTGTTTTCAGCAGGGAGTTTCAAGTCATTACCTGCCTAAAACAGAATTTATTCAATGTGTTAGTGATTCAAAGGGTTTTCTTAACCCAGGCACAGGAAGATTTCCTGTATTCACATTTTTCTTTTCTTCTCTAGTAAATAAACATTTCATCAGATGATGATAAAAAAACCCTCATCCAATACTTTCTTCCTCTAAAAAACCAGGACTTTCAAATCTGAATGCTGATCTCCGCCATTCCACCCTTGGTGGGTGCATTTTCCTTCTACAAACTTTGAATCCTTCCCACACTCTCTCCATCTCTTTTTCTTGCAGTCTTTTCAGTGTAATTGATCTCAGCTGTGATACTATGTATTTTCTCCTTCCTCTGGGCAAAACATCCCCCCCCACCCCCCAAGCAGTTTCTGTCTGTTCTGTTCTTTCCTTCTCTCCTTAAATAGTAACTTACCTTTTAGAAAGACACAACTGCCTCCCCCTGTGATACTGTCCTTATCTCCTCCATGCACAGCAAGAACAAGAATTTCTACTTCTTGAGAAAACAGCCATAAGCTCATGGAGAGAAAAGGTCAGCTGTGACAAGGATTATGCATTTCTGTAACTCCTTTTTCTCCTAATCTAGAAAGTTTCCTATTTTATGGCTGAACTACAGAACTAGAGTTTGCCCTTGCAAAAACAATAATCTTTGCACCACTTGTATCACCTACCACAAGGTGAAGATACTGCTCTTCAATATGACAGAGGTTGGTTTTTCCGGATTGCTAAAATGCCGTTTAAAGCTAAGACATAATCCCTTTCTCCCACTTCTAAATACAGCCAAGAAAAATCTTAGCTCTGTTTTAAAATTGGGAGGAACAAAAGAAGAAAGAATATAGAACTTTTTCTGTAGGACAACAAGCATAAGCATGAGATTTGCTTGGATTTTCTTCCTTCCTCAGCAGTTCTGAAATACAACCAATCTTGAAATGAAAACAATAAAAACAACCAACTGTGAGGACTGTGGAACTGAGGAAAGAAAGATTTCTGCCCATCCATTACGGATTCAGTTTGCTGCTGCAAAGCATTTTGCAATTCTGCTTGGAAGACAGACACTGACCATGGACCAAAGTCATATGGGATATAAAAATACATACCTTTCTGTGTATGGCGTGTCTGTTAGGAATATCCCTCTTATCTAAAACCTTGCAGCATCATTTTGACTTCCCTGGGCTTTGACTCAAATGCTCAGATGCTAAATTATGGTGAGCAGAAATGCAGCAACACAGATGAGTGGGATTTTGGAATATGCATTCAGGAGCAACATCGTACAGGGCAGGAAACTCTAATGCAGCTACTGTGTGCAGTTTAAAATCAACAAGGATTTTAAGTGAAGAAACACAGTTTCTCGTTTGCCCTCTGTGGTGACGTGACTTCAAGCTTTGTGTCCTGACTCAAAGATAATAAGCCAGAGAACTGTGTAAGTCTTCCCCGCAGATGATCTCTTTGACAGCATAACTTTGTCAAATGCACTTTCTAACTGTAACACTGAAAGAGAAAGCTGACGATCTCTGGAGGAGTCAGGTACTTAATGTTATCTGCCTTCTTCATTCAGATATTAAAAATTTTTTTTTTTTCCCCTTTGAGAAGATGAGAAATACAGCAACTAGACTTCAAATTAAAGTGGTTTTTTTAAAAAAAAAAAAGCTCACAGAAGAGTTTCCCTTCGAGCAAAAAATACAAAGAATGCAAATAAACATTGTCAAGCAATGAAAGACTCAGTATTACAAAAGAAGAGCACTGTGGGAGTTACTGGGGCATGACCAGTATAAAAAATACCACCACTGACTACTTTTCCTGTTATTGAAAGTAGCACCTCTAAGTTACTAGAGTCTCTAATGTTTCTGTGTAAAATCTGGTCTAGTCAATGCCAGTTTTCCTGTCCATTGCAATGAATGCAAAAGTTTATGGTCCTCTTTTCCATTTATAGTACATGTAAATGAAAGCATAAAGTAACAAAATCACATTGCGCTTTTAAGTAGTTGTACCTAAAGCTAAATCTAAATTATGATAAGGCCACAAATTAGTGCAAAAGTTAACAACAGATGTTACGGCTGCTCCTCCTTTCAGTCTGCTTATTGCAAACCCACTAAATCTCAAGTCAACAAAGTTCATTTTACAATGTCTGTGAACAGTTCATCCTTGAACTTCTGGTCAGAAAAAACCCCACCCTATATCCCGTACTATGTGCTCTACGCTGCCATGCTAAGCTGTACATGGTGTGTGGCCTGTGGCCACTGTTTTACAGACATACGAGCTGTGATTTGAACAGGCAGATGCACAGCCTCCGACTTCTCATGTTAGGTCCTAAGTCTCCCAAGTACTCAAATGAAGATACAGATACAGACACAGTGCCTGCCAGGTGCCCGAAGTGGAGCCAAAGGTGGGAAAAGCATTTTGCAAGCTACATTCCCCAGGGATGGAAAAGGTGGTAGGGTTTCCCAGCCGTGTCAGTCTGGGATGCAGTGGCAGTCTGGCTACCCTGAATCCTTCAAGGAGAGTTACTGTTCAGCTTAACATGTGCCCTAGTTACCGTCTTCACGTCTTCGTGTGTGAAATGCAAATCTGCTCTTAAAAGATAAAGTTGGCGGTACTTGCCTTAATTAATCTGGTTCTTTATATTATAAATATGTATCTGGACCTTTGACTGAAAGCAGTAACAGCGAGTAATTAGAGTGCTTACAAAATGTATTTCCTAAATCTTGCACATTGTTATCTATTGGTTACTGTAATTCCCTGTGAATCTGTATGCATGGTGGTGACCTGTATGAGCAAAATAACTGGTGAAGGCTGATGCCCTGTTTCAGCTGGAACGTAAAACGAAGGCTAATTGCAAGCTCTGGTACCATTCAGTAACCACTTGCTGGGGGGAGTAGGAGGGCTCCCCAGAGACAGTTAGCCTCAAAAAAGTGGCTTCATAAATTCCACAGCTGGTATCTTGGGTAAAATGAGCATGCCTCCTGGTACCAGCCTAGATCGGAGGAGAGGATTTCAGCACAAGTTGGCCTGATCAGGGAAACGTACAGAGGTGCTTCTGCACTAGGAGATACAGAGGGTCATGTGGGCAAGTTTCTATAAAGACTGATTTGAATCAAAGTTTTTTCAAGTTACTTGGAAGCAAGTGCCATAGTTGCAAAGCAAGGGCTTAAACTTTCAATTAAGGAAGGCTTTTCTCATCAGCCATATCTGGAGGAATTAGTTTGATTCTCCTGCCTTTTTGAGCCCTTCAATCACTATCCTAGTTCTAAGCAACAGACAAACAGAGAGCACAGAATATAAAATGCTGCAATCATTGCAGCCAGAATTTCATTACAGTCCTTCTCAGACTCCTTTACATACACAGGTATTCTCTATGTACCCTCTCGCTGTTTTTTAAACAAAAGATTTTTAGAACCAGTAAGAATAGTGATAACTTTTAGTTCCACAGTTCCACAGTCAGTGCAAACTATGCAGTAAGTTCCTGGCTAACCTGAGCAAGGTCTTCTGTCATAAACACCCAACGAAGGTCACTGCCTGCCAGTCCCTAGGGACAGGCTAACCCTGGCGGGTGCCACAGTAGCATCCCAGCGAGGGAAGACTTGAAGACCGGGTCAGTTGACAATCCTTGGTAATTTCATCTCGAAAAACTACTGTCAGTGTTTGTGCTCAGCAAAGTCTTCAGCTCTGGTCTCTAGCTGCTGCGCTGCCTTCCTCCAGCTTCAACTCCCTGCAGCTCTGTGGAGCACATTTCCCCGTCCCCATCCACTTCCTCTTGTAAACCTTGTCATGGAAAATCTCGCTCAAACCCTCTCTCTCTCTCTTCCTTGCTGCTATCTGAAGTACACCAATCTTTCCTCCAACACAAATGCAATCTAAGACAACAAAGAGAGGGAGAGGTATTACTGCTGATGGCGTATTTTGATCTTTTGTAGCAATTCCCTTTGTAATCCTGATTGAGCTTTTCAGTATTCGGCAGGCTCTCCCCAACAGGTCTCTTGTAAAAGGGACTGCAAAGCCCAGAGTTTTGTATTTCCCTCCTTGCAACCTAAAGCAATAGCAATGCTTGCTAGCATCTAGTTATTTGCATGATCGCCTGTTTGATCAAGCAGGGTTTAAAACCCAACATCAAAGAAGTGTCTCTCATATCACGGAAGTTTTGCTCTTTTGCAAAGCTGTGTACGTTGTCAGAAAGCAGTTCCTCAGCCTTCAGCCCACAATACCAGACTGGTTTTAGCATAATCTCAGGATCTTCTCTCCAACTTATCGGCAGCAGCACTGCTACAGTTAAAGTGTTTTGGTTTTCTGTTTAACATCTTTTTGCTGATTTCTGAATATCTTGTTTTACAATAGCCTCCTTCAGGCAACACAGTCCAGAGCAAAATGTAATCTTCAGCGAGCATAACAAAATAAATCAGCCTTAGTTACCAAAAGATCATTAAGTAGTAGCAGCTGGTTTTAAGACACTGGATTTTTTCAATGAAGCCAGAAAAACTAAAGCGTAAACTAGGACTTTGCGCTGCCTGATTATATTGTGGTGTATGAGGAAGTGGGACAGAAGGAACAAGAGCAAACAAATATTTAACATCGAGGTAGCCAGCATCCTGATCGTACAAGTCATCTGTCATAAGCTTCTGACAGCTCTGAAGACATCCCTGCCTCTGCGTCTCCGGGAACGAGGGCTGGGGCAGGGAGCTCAGGCCAGGGGAGGTCGGGAGCTGCTGGGATCCCCACCGGTTTCCAGCACAGGACCGGGGCCCTGCAGGGCGGTGCTGACACACGCCCTGTATTGCTTGCTGCCCTGGGCTCGCGTGCCACGCTGGAAGAGAGGAGCGTGGTTTTGTTGGGACCAGCCAGTGAAAGGACCTTAACAGTGCCAAAGGGAGAAAGCAGGAAACGGAATGGGCTGGGAGGCATCAGCACCCTGAACATAAGACTCTGAACAGCTTCATGCCATCGTTTCTCTGAAGGACATGGCATACTGCAGAGCTGATGCACAGCAGTGTCAGAACACATATCCAGTCTCTAGTGCTCACCTGACTGGCTTTAGTCCTCCACATGCTTTTTTAAAGTTTAACTGCAGGTACTCCAGAATATTTTTTTCTCCCCATCTCGTTTTTAGTTCTAATTCTAGGTGCAACTAAATTTCAGAACATTTGCTTTATCATCAATACCTATCATAAACTTTTAAGATCATTTTAGTTTGGGGAGCTGAGGCATGCTTCTGATTTATTACGCATCAATTACACGCAAGCTATTGTGAGTTAGATGAGGCCGTTAGGAAGAGTTGTTTGCTGGGGAGTGTAATGAGCAGATAAACTTTGCTGTTCATCATTGTCCTCCACCTTTCCCACAGTAAAATTATTAGCTCATTTTCTCATAATCAACCCGGCTGACCCTCAAATTGTTAACAAACCAAAAATAAAGTGTCCTTATATCCACTTGACAGTGGCACGCATGTTAGCTTAAATGACTGCATTAGACGTTTGGTATCCTGATAGCTGTCTCCTCTCTTCTCCCACCCACCTCCTCCCCCCACCCCCCCGCTTTTTTTTTTAAAGGAAAAGCAGCTGTTCATTGCCCCCAAAGCCTGTATAGAAGCAGTACTACCAAGCACAGACAGCGTTGTATCTTTTTCTGAGCAAAACCAGTTGCACATATCAGAGCTTAAAGCCTATCATCCTTGCTTTACTCCCAACCTCGTTCTCTTCCTGATGTGTTTTGGGGGGCGTGGGTGGAAGAGGGAGCAAAGGTTTGTGTTGGCAAGAAAACCAGTGACTGTACTGCGCAATCTTACTTCATGTACAAGGATGCACACAAGCTTACGGGAACTCGACCAGCACAATACAAGGTGCTCATCCCTTCACCTGCATTCCTGAGCTCCAGACCACCACAGCTATTAGACTTCTGGCTGAAGAACTAGCCTGGCAAACGCTCTGCATAAACCTTGCCAGCTAGGAGCAGTTCTGCAGGACTTGCGCAATCAGGTCCTCATTGCTGGAGGTGTGGATTTAAATAACGAAGTCACCTGACCCTTTTGAGGAGAGCTCACCTGCCACCCTTCCAAGAAAGAGCAAAGAGAGGCACTTAAAGCACTTCCATTAATTTTCACTGTCTGTAGTAAAGATGTTTACTTAAGCTGAAAAAAGTCTTAGCTATAATTTATTAGTTTCATTCAGGGTAGTCCCATATCTTAGATTTGTCTACAGTTCCCAGCTTTCTAAATCTATTTGAGTGTCTACTTTACAATGGTGAGCTTTTCATCCACACTGCTTCTTTGTGCACTAAGAGCGTGACTGTGTTATGGACAGACAATAATCAATTAGTGAAACGGTATCTCGTGACTGAGAATATGAAGTGGGCTTTGCGGGAACTGACAACAGCTCTTTTAACTCACCCATTTCTTTATGTCTCTTAAATATCCTAAAATACCAAAGGTCTTTCATTAGAGCTTCAAACTCTCTCAAATCCACGCGGGCCACTGGATACCTCAGCAGACTATGAACTGATGTGAGCCGGCAGCAAATGGCGAGTTGCCAGAATGAAGAAGAACCGACTGTTTTCAAAGCTTTGAAAATATTTGAAAAGGAAGGACAGAGAGAGGAGTGTTGCAGTTCCCTTCAGGACTGTTCTAATACCGCTTTTCCAAGCATCAGCTGTGGGAGTCTGAAAGTCTTAGCGAGAGTTAAAACACAATCTGCCAGTTTCCCCCCTCCCCTTTTAGCTTGGCAGCAGCGAATTTTCTGTCTCTTCATGTTGCATCTCGCCGTAAAGAGGAAGATTTAAACAGGAGAAAGAATGTGCTTTGAATTATTGGAAATTAAAGGAAAGCAGGACTGCCAGCTCGTTCTGTGATCCCAACCCTTGCTCGGCACAGCAATCCCAAGTTTTTATCCAATCTTGTAATTTGGTTAAAGGAAAAAACCTTCATGTTAGAGCTGCGTTTTTAAACAAACATCCCATTCACAAAACCTAGACTTTTTACAGGTTTCCAGTTTCCCTGAAACACCGAAGGGAGATTCCACTGAAAGGCAAACGCCTGTCCCCCATAATAAGCTTTTTTTCTCTAGTAGCTCCCTAACTAAATGTTTCTTGCCACAAAATACATAAAATTCCCCATATACTGCCCGTTAAGAAGTTTTAAACGGCTACAGACAAAAAACACTTTCTATGTAAGCAAGGACGTAACAAGATAAAAAAGAACTTGGAAATGGCCTTAGTTGTGTGGAAGCATGAAACCGAGCCCGTTGCTTGATCCTCAGAATAGGATTAATAGTGGCCTTCTAAAGAAAAAGCTAAAAACTCTCTTGCCAAGTAATTAAAAGGTAAAATTAGAAAGGGGGGAAGATGACTGTGGCCGAGATGGTAACTACAGAAAATCTGTTTCTCAAGCCAACCTTAAGAAGCTAGGCTGTGACTCCTTGATAAATTCTGGCATGATGTGAAGTGGGTGTCTCTTGACTTAAACTTTGTTTGGGCCCTAGGGCATTTTATCTTAGATTAGTCAATGACCAAGTTCTTTCCAAGCTCGTATGTTGAGTAATTCAAAATGAAAATGTAGTCCCACATCTTCATCTCCAACCTAAAACTGAAGTGGATGGCAACAGTACCCGTGCCAAGCTCTCTTGTGCGCTCAGAACCGTGGCAAGGCAGCGCCGGCTCCCACATTTCGTTTCTCTCCCAGAGTTGTGTTTTTATCAAGGTTAGGTCTTGACGGCTCTTAGGTCATCAGCTGGCTCTGGTCATCAAAAACACCTTGTCTTTCATCTCTCGTACATCTGGAGAGGCAACTGAAACTATTTTCTCAGATGTAGATTTCAGCACGATAATCCACGCCATTGTTGCGTGTAGATTGCAATAACCCACATGAAAACTGCTCCTGAAGACCACACACGAATGCAGAAAGAAGCTGAATGGCAACCGTAGCTCCAGGGAGCATCTTCTAACAGACCTCTAAAAATGCATTAGATTCTTATCTTCTGTGGTGCCTCAGCAGCGGTGGAAGTCAGAAGAGACGTTTGTGCCAGTAGCTCACAGACTTAAACATACTAAAGTCAGAGGTTTTAAGGAAACAATCACCTCTGTGAAGCTCTGCTAGAAGTAATGAGCCTGTTCTGTTGATCACAATTTATACAGTCCCTCTCACGCTGAGGGAATAAAGCTGATGTTAGTTACTGGGGGGAAAGCCAAGTTAATTCACACAGGTATTTTAGATATTATATAGGCACATATTATAGCTGCTTGTACATCAAACATCTGAACTCAGGGGAAAATCTAGCAGAAGGGGGCATGTGCATAAGGTCTCTGAAGAACAGACCGTTGCATTTGCTTTGTGACCCCTGTGCATCTGGTCAGGGAACGAATGGTATGGATACAGATCCACCCAAGGAGGAGATCGGATGTCACAAACAGTGTTGTTTATTCTGCCTAAGAGAGAAGCGTTAATAACAGTCTTCGGTTACAAGGGGGAAAAAGAAGCCATAGCACAGACGAAAAAAAACTGCTTCGTGAGTCTGTGGGAGATGGGAAGAGACTATCTAGTGTTATGTTTTAAATGGTAGAAGCTTTCTAGTAAGTAAGGTTAATGAAGCATTGCATGTAACTGGTGGGTTATTATGCAACCTTCATCATTAGAGACCTTTGAAAACAGGTTGGAGTGGACCGGTGCAGGTCTGGCAGGTGCCGCCCTGGAGCCAAGGAACAGGGCACTCATCTCCTCAGGCCCCTGACAAACCTTTTTTTCCCTTGTGTTTATGAGGTTTGGTTTGTAGGTTGTGCAAGGCACAACTTGGAAGGAAGAAAAAAAAAAATCACAAGTGGGCATGAAAACACATTGTAAAATCAAATCATGCAACAATTAAAACAGCACAAGTTCTTTCCAAAGCAAGTACCCTTGTTTTGGCTCAACTCCTCCAACTTCACCATCTGGAAGTAAATCCCCAGAAGGACGCAGGAAACCACGCAGAAACCACAGCGGCATGCAGTATCTCACATACAGAGACCCGGGTATCTCATGCCTCGCCACCCCCGGCAGGGATCCCCAGCACCTGCCCCTTGGGCACACCAGCGTGCACAGTGCACACTGCATGGCGTGGGAGCTCTCTCTCTGTGCTGCCTCTCATTTCTCAATGGCCAAGAATAGTAGCTGAAAATTGAGTTCACTACAGCATCCCAGCCTAGGTGTGGCAGAGGCATGAGAAAAATGGAATACGACTATATATAGGGGTGTAAAACCTACCATAGTGAGGCCAGTGAAGGAACTGAAAGCTAGGCTTTATCATCTGGACATGTGGAAGCAACAGAGTAATTCTTGGAGTCATCAACCCTTGTCTTGAGATTCCCGCCACTCTCCTCTTGGTATGACCTTCACCTTCAACTTTTGGAGAAGAATGTTAAGAAAACTGCATTTCATCCAAAATTCTGTTTTCATCAGAACTGGGAAACCAACAGGACTTCCTGTTTGAACTTCAAAGGATAATGGAAAACAGAGTTGTGTAAATAGGCTTTCTGAGGATGCTGCAAGGCCACAACGTTTTACGCTCTTCAGTCAGTTCTTCCACCCACGTGCCAAACAGGACCATTTTTGTTCCTATTTTCTAATGTTACTGCCCCAACATGATGAGACTCTGAAATCTTTAGCTTGCCAGTGGTTTTTCCTTTGGGTCCTCCCTTTCTTCTTTATAGTATGGGGTGAAGAGGGCCAAGAGAATCTCCTCTACTCCTTCTAGCTCTCAAGGAAGATCTACTACTTAATAGCAAATTGCTTAACTCTGCCAACAGCTGTGATGAAATCATCGTGGATAACTGACCTTCGACTGATGTCAGGAAGTCATCAACCCAAGCAGTCCATGCTATATCCAGGTCTGAGGCCAGATGGACAAAGATCACAGAAACTGGAAGATAATGAAGACACTGACCTCTTGGTAACCTTCCCTAAACAGCAGGTTGATAACATCAAGTGTGTCTTGAAGAATGGTTCAGCCACCAACGCTTGCTTATTCTGGCGTGCTCACACAGAGGCACGCAGCACTACAGTGCTCAGTCAGAACAGCGTGAGTAGTTAGCTATTGCTCTCAGATAGCTGATTTTAATCAGTGGCCAGTATCATCATTACTGTTTGACACATGGGGCAGCTGAAGTACTGAAAGGAAAATCATCCCTCAAATTACACCACTTCTCCAGAAATCAAAAACAGGTCTGAGCACCAGTTGTGCACCCAATAACACCACCCACCGTACCTTGCCAGCCTTTGATCAACACATCTAACCTAGAACTGGCTGGGATGAAGAAAAAGAGACTTGGTTCTGTTTTCCTACCCCAACATATTTCATGATATTGAATCCACAGGAATAGATGAATTACCTGAATGATGCCCTGTGTAGGTCACAATTTGAAACAGTTTTGCTGGTCTAAACTTCACAGGCACACAAGGGAAGTTTCTCGTTACACCCAGGCACAGAAGCATCTCGGTGCACACTTATTTGAGCATTCCTAGCGTTTAAGACTGTAACTCCCATCCTCACAGCCTTCCTATTACAGTTATCAACTGCAAGGACCCTCAAAAACAGCAAAGGCAAAAGGGTGTTTTAGTTCAGCTTCCCTGTATTTGTGAAAGACTTACAATAGTCAACATTGTGCTCAAGAAACTGAGCAATACTGGTCTTAGAGTGTGTCGGCATACCGACACCCAAGGTAATGTCAAACAGGCTGACTTGGGAAGTAATACAGCTCTGTGCGATGGCCTGTCAGTATAAACCACCCAGATCCACCATACTCCCAATCTAAACCACAGAAAGGAGCTTACGACCGGTAAGAACAAGCATAGGTGCCAACCTCCTCTTGAACGTTCTGGTTATTACAGCGGGAAGGTCCTTTTGTCTCTTACATCCAGACTGGTTCTGAAGTTTGACCTTTCAGGAAACATTTCTAAACTAGGCATACTATGGTGGCATTACAAGCGACTTCAAGAGTTGTGGTGTTCTTTTAGAAGTGCGACATGGTAGAATTAGGTGCAAAGTTTGTGTAGGACATAAATCACAAAAAAATAGGAACCAGAGAGCAGTGTGATGCGACATTATCATTCCTATTTACTCGCATTTTATATTCCTGAATTCATTTCCTTCACATAATTGGTTTTTTCCACCTGTATTGTAGAGGCATTTAATTTTCGCTCCTCTTGATTTTATGCAATTGTTAAAATAGTGCAATTTTTCATGTCTGGGTAGATATTATGCAGTATCCAGTCTTCTTGATGGTTATATAATATAGCAAGGGGAAATCACTGTGCAGACCAGTTTAGCTTTACGCTCTTGCCCTCTGTATTAAGGTCAAAAATCAAACTGATTCAAGTGCTTTTGCAATTAGATCACTGCATCACTGAAATGCAAGAACTGGTGTCAATAAATTGAGGGGGGGTTAGCACTAGTTGATTTAAAAACGCATGAATTATGAGGCTTCTGGCTTGGATAAGATTTAATGAATTATTAATCCTCATATTTCACAAATCCCATGCTCTTCATTCCCTTATGTCTGCTTATATCTATATTCGCTAGTCACCATTTTCCCTGTAAATTAAGGATAAATTAGCTATAAATTAGGTAACAAATTTTAGCCATCCCGCATTTTCTTTTCTGTTTGACACAGATTATTCATAGATCCAAATGCCAGAGAAGACAATTATATTCACATGTAATACGACCTCCTGCAGAATACAGTCACAGAGTCTCATCCAGTAGTTTCTAGATTAACCCCTTAACTGCTATTTAAAGCTACAATGAGAAAGTAACACATATATTTTAGAAAGAAGTGTAGCCTTAACTTAAAAACGTCGAGGGACAGAGAAGGCACGGCATCCTTATGCGAGCTTTTTCCAAAGCATTGCTAATGCACTGAGTAAATGTACTATCAAAATGAAGAGACAGCTGAATGCAGCACGAAAGGACCCCATTGTAAGCCGTGGAGCCCAGCTAACAACAGAGAGCGTCCTTGTCCGTCTGGGGCCTCCTTTATGTCTGCCTTGAAGTTTCACTGTGTTTTCCTCAGCCACCGCACTTGCAGCAGGGCAGCAGTGATGCTGGTGGGGAGCAGAGCAAATCCTTAGGGCATGTTGTGGGGTTCAGAGTCTCGACGCCCCTTGGGCCTGAATGCAATCTCTCTTTTGAATCTACTTTGCACAACAGGGTTAAAATTCTCTCTCATGGGTGCCTTGGCTTCAGAAAAGCACATTAAACCCGTATTTAAACAACAGGCCCAGACGGGGTTTGGTTTCTGATGGTATTGTAGTTGTTACAAACTACCACCAACCCTGGCTTGAGAGGAAGCTCTTCTGCAAATGGCAAACCACCCAGAGTCTGGGCAGGCATAGTCCTGGTCTTCCCTCTCCCATTAATTTCCATGCAGAAGCTTGCTTTGTTTCTCAGTGTATAAACACAGTGCACCTTAAATGCAAAACATATAGGAAATCCTTAAACTATATCACAGTTTTCATATGTGCAACATTTTACCTCAGCAATAATGGCAATGTCTCACTAATATGAGCTTTGACATAGCCCATTAGCCATCTGAGTTAACTGCACATCTTTTCTCCTCTGGTGACATTTGCAGCTTGCTTACAGGTGTTAACCCAAGGCACAGCTGAAGCAACTGCTACTTAGATAGGCCAGAGAAAAATGACATCCCACAGTAACCACACGGCTGTAAATCATGGTGTTGAGCATCTTTATAACTGCTTACGCATCTTGTTCCAAAGTTAAAAAAGATAAAACTTTGACACATTGTTAATCAGAAACAATTTCACATGTATGCAAGTCCAGAAGATTCAGGTTTTAGTGCAGAAATTGAGCTTTCTGATAATGCCATGTATGAGTGTCCTTGCTTAGGAATAACGCTACTCATGCCTTTTCTCAAATTTTCATTCATTCTTGAAATAGGAAAAAAAAAATGCCTTCACATTAGGAGCTTTTTCGCTTGTTGGAAGTTCAGGATTTAGACATCTTTGCCAGCAGCATGAGCTTCAGAGGAGAGACGCAACTGCACAACAGCACATAATAATACATAGCAAATTAAGCAAGAAGTGAAGCCAGCTACTGTACCCAGACGATAGGAGCGGGAGGGCGTAAGCAGAAAGTACAACTTCCCAAACCGGAGTCTGGCAAGACATGTAGGTAAATTCACCTCCTGTCTAGAAAGTGCTGCAGGGGTTTCTTGCCTGGGAACAACTTAGACCTCTGTGTCATCTGGCGGTGGCAGAAGGGTGCCAGCAGGATGGAGGCTGTGGCAGTGCCCCAGGAACAACCCAGCAGGCCATCGACAAGCTCCCGGGTATCCAACTTCTGCTTTCTTGAGTCTCATCCTTATAATAACTCAAGCACAAGTCAGCTGAGGTCGTGATCTGAGGAGGCATGTTTCTGCCAGGCAGAAAAATCTCTGAGGAGATGTATTTCTAGCCCAGCTAATCCCAGAAGGGGAAACAAGCCGTCTGACGTCCCACCTTTCGGTTCTTTTAGAGCTATGAGTCCTCTAGCACAGCATCCCTCCACCTGCTTTTTCCACTGGGAATCTTGCCCAGCTTTGCAGAAGATTGTCCTCCCCTGCAGTGGGTGTATTTGTCCATTCATTCATCTGAGCTGCTCTGCATTCACAAACTCCCCAGATACAGGTGCTATATAAAATAAGATATGAACCGCTAGAACTAGCTAAAAGTAAGGAAAGATTTTCCGTGAAAGAAAATGACATAACTAAGAGTACTTTTGTTGCTGCAGAAATGTTTGTCGCACTCATAACAACGCCTTCCACAATCTGTCGGTATTCCCGTATTGATACAGGTGGCAGGAATATACCAAACTTGCCCATAAAACAAAAGAAAAAAAAAAATCAATCTCAAACTGTCTTTCAGTAGCTGGTTTCCAATTTGTGCCCCATATGTGGCAAGAAATAAATGTACATACATTGCTTGCATCTGAAAAAGTCAAATGGCCATGGACTGAATTATAACTTGAATGCATATTGGTGAGATGAGACGCTGATCCATTTGCACAGTAATGTGCTATATTTAAGTCACGCATCGTGGCATCTTCAAAGAGGCCGGTCATAATTATGATGGATTAGACTGCAGAGTCAGTCCTAGATGCAGTAATTGTTTCACAGATGCTGCTGATGTGACTTGAATTGCTAATGAATTATAGCTGAAGAAAAATATGTGGAGCTACTAAATGGTCTGGATAAAATACAGTCATGGGAAAGAGAAAAAAAGGCTAACTGCTACGCTTAGGGAACGGCAGATTTACTTTGAGAGGCAGACAGTTCACCCCACAACAATTACAAAGACGAGCACAGAGACTTTGTAAGGCGCAACCAGGTCTGCTTAGTAGTAGCATCAAGAATATCTTCGTTGTGTCCTAGTTAAAACCAGTAATAAAGGTATCACTGCCCTTTGTCTTTTGCCAGTTTTAAATTACAAATAATTGCTGTGATTTGTAGCTGCTTGAGCAAGATTTGTGCTCAAGTGCGACTCGTGGATTGTGAATAACTGAGTGTAGAAAAAGAGAGAGAAATAAGTATAACGAAAAGTAACCACAATCCTAGATACATTTAAAAGAATGCAAATCTGGCACTTTTAATCGATGAAATAACTTTGTGTTTTAAAGAACCAAATGATTCTCGTGCCTTTGCAATGCCTAACACCAGTGCCTTTTACACTGGAGGTGATCAGAATTTGAGGGAACTGGTCGACTCCTACCGTGAGGTCTTTGAGAATACCATGAATAATAAACCATGCCACACAGTGAAGATAGCGTCGCGCTTTTTGAGGACTGCATGAACCTAAGACTCTTTTCTGAAGCATAGATGTGCTCCTTCGAGGGGTGTGCAAGCTAAATTTAAAGAAATCAGGCAGCCCCTGCTTATAAACAAAAACGTGTTTTTACCTATCAGTAAGGAGTTGAGAAGAAGGTTTGTCTGGGAACTCTCGGAAGGAATTTAGCTGCAACCCACACGGTACGCCAGAACACAAGCAGCACGGCAGACTTTGAGGGCCAGAGGAAGTTTCTCACAGCTCAGTCACACAGATTAAAACCTTTTTTAAAGAAATAAATATTTTAGAAGCAGCTTGACAGCACAGTGTTAATTACTATGGTGCCTTTTATTGCATTTCATACTTGCGAAATACAGCAGCCTACACACTCATGTCTGAGTTGTGGTTCAGCTGCAATTTCTAGGTACGAAAGGTGTGAAGGCAAAGAATGGTTTCCAAATTAGGCTGACATTTTATTTTTGAGACACTCTGCGAGCACCATTCTGCCACCTGGCCTAGAATGACACATCAGAGGAATCCTTTTCACGCTGCTTTCTGTTAAGCGTGGAATATCGTCTCCCTGGGAAAGCTGCAAAGGCTCGTGTCTTGCGGTACTTTAAAGCTGGTTAGGGAAATATACTGAAATATATCTAGAAGGGAAGAAGCCTACCTTACTTGTCAAGAAAATAGGCAAGATGGACAAAAATTCTTTTCCATCTCCCTATTCTTAGCTTTCCTTTGAAAAACTCTTAAGTGCTGTTACTTGCAGAGAGAACGTCTCTACTTCTGTCATACAAAATGTAAATTGAGTACAGAAAGAAAAGAGAAAAAAACGTCAGGGGGTCAAAAGTAAATCTAAAACCGAGTTTGGGATAAGGAGGAAGTGGATCCAAGTCATCATATAGGTGCTTGCCAGTCAAAATGTATGTTTGAATTGTCCTGATACGGAAAACACAGCTGCGAGCAGAGGGGATTCTGCTGGATGTAATGAATCTCATTAATTAGTATTACTTCAAAAAGCGTTTCAGAATCATATTGCTGAACTGAGTAAGGCAATACTGCACTGAAAACTGTATAAATTAGATGTTCCTTAGCAATTTTTTTTAAAAAAGACTAGCGTAGGATAAATACATAAGCAGACCAACCGTAATGGGAGAAATTTTTCAATATAGTAGTTCTTCCTATGTAGTGGCAACACCAGCCACGTGTAGTGCTTCTCCTGACTTCACAGTCCAACGAAGGATGACCTGGTAATGGAGAACCCTTCAGATTCCCCTTTATGCAAACCAAAAACAAAAGCTTCAGGACAAAGACATGCATGGGTCCAAATTTTCTGTGTGCAATTTTACATCTGTAAGACCCTCTGTCAGTCTGTCTTCTGTCATTTGTGACTGGTCGAGAAACATAAAGCCAACAAAGAATAAATAAAAAAAGCACAGTCAAACAAGTGCTTTATCTATGGTAAATGGGATTGTGAATCCTGGGAAGATCCTTGTGAACAGGATTAGTTTGTCATTGTATGGAATTTGTTCACTGCACATTGTCAGTACTTTTATCCAACAAAAAACTTCATTTTATAAATAAAATATGAAGAGTATATAAGAAAATGGGATTTTCCGTCCAAACAAAGAAGAAAAAATCCTAGCTCCACAGCTGTGGGGCTCAGTTCAAAACCCAAATGCGTAGTTTAAGCTATGCTTGGTGTCTATATGTAAATTTGAAAGGATATTAATACCTGAAAAAATACCACTTCCATCAAACCTTTCTGAAATCTCTTGATTTGTTTCTGTCAAGATTACCAAGATGTTTATGAACTGTAAGAGTTCCTATGGACAGCAATCAAGCGTGGCTTTGTCTCACATGTGTATCGTGCCACTTCCGTGGTCTTTAGGAATGCCAGTTTTAAAAGACCTTGTCAGACAGCTGAAGACAGAGAAAAAGAGGTTTTCCCCTCTAATTGGCAAGCTTGGTGGCAATAATCCCTCAAGTCACACGGAAGAGGTTTGGCACACTGAATCAAATAACAGGATTAGCGCCAAGTCTGGGAACCATGGTTTCAGCATGACCTTCTGCCTTACCAAGGGAAAAAAGTGATGACAGAGGAGTCCATGCGAATCACTCAAAAGCGGAGAACATTTTTTGCACCATTAGGAGAGATTTTTTTGGTAAGATATTTTAAGGGGTAAGGAGCCACTCTGTATTTTCGCTCTCTTTTCGTCTTGGAAATCAAACCTTCAAGAAGACACAGGGCTGCAAAACGCGATAGGATAGTGAAACACCCCTCGGGTGCACCTACGAGCTCACGCTGTGTGTGGGAGCTGGTCAGGACAATGGGTGCTTGAATGCTCCAGGAATTGTCAGTAACTGGCTGTCCATCAATGGAAACTAAAATTGACTTAGATTCTCTCCCATTTCTTTTCTCTTTCAGATACGTTCAGAGGGTAGCCTTGTGGATGGCCCCGGAGCAGGCCAGATGGAACAGGACAGAACCAACCATGTTGACGGCAATAGATTGAGTCCATTTCTAATACCGCAGTCTTCTCACGTTTGCCAGGCAGAGCCTTCTGCGGTGAAGCTACAGAATGGAAGTCCAGCAACAGAGAGGCCTGAAGTTGAAGTAAATGGAGACCACAAGCGGCTATTCATTAAAAGCAATTACAGAGCGCCCCACCTGAAGGGAAGTCCAAACAACCGTGTTAGCCCCGACCTTTTACAAGACAAGAAAGTATATTCCAAATATATGCAAAATGGTGGGATAAAACGCACTTTTAGTGAGCCCTCTCTGTATGGACTTCATGAGAGCAAGAAAGTGAAACAGGACAAAGAGGTAAATGGAGAAAAAGCTGAGCCAGAGAATAATAGTGAAAAACCAAGTGTCTCCAATTGTTACGGTGAGAAGAAACCCAAGAGTCTTACAGGACAAGAAAATGAAGTTTCAGATTTAAAACAGTCTACAAGATACAACAGTGGTGGTTCAGAAAACCCTCGTGACCTCCTGACTCAGGGTGAGCAGGAGCGGGAAAACATTCATTGCCACAACAGGGACATTGTCTTACTACTTAAGAACAAGGCAGTGCCAATTCCTAATGGTGCTACAGTTTCTGCCTCTTCCATGGAAAGCATGCATGGTGAACTCCTGGAGAAAACACTGTCTCAATATTATCCAGAACATGTTTCCATAGCAATGCAGAAGAACACATCTCATATCAATGCCATTACCAGTCAGGCTACTAATGAGTTGTCCTATGAGACAACGCATTCATCCCATACCTCAGGGCAGATCACCTCCCCACAGACCTCAAACTCTGAGCTGCCTCAAGTGCCAGCTGTAGTGGTTACTGAGGTCGACGACGCAGAAGACTCCAGTAAACCACCTGTATTGCCAGGTAGCTGTTCGCTTCAGAAACCAGAACTACAGCTACAGCAACAGATTCCAAGCTATGATCCACACCAGTTACCCATAGGAAACAGTACTGTTCATGGAAGCGTAGGGCAGGTTCCCAAACCAGACCTCTCTCTCAGTTCCAGCAGTAACCTGCAAGCTCAGAGTGCCACTCTGGAAACGTTTTCTGAGCCAGCAGAAAAAAATGGTGCTTTCTTTAAACAGAACTCAATGTTTCACAAAGATTCCTCCGCTCCTCCTGCTCCGGAAATGAACAGTGCACTGTCTGTTGTGGTGCAAGAAGGACATCATTCCTATGACAACAGATGTGATGAAACTCTTCCTGGGGAGATAAAGAACGAAGGGCAACAGCAGGGAACAATGTCAGAAAGCCCCGGCGTCAGCCAACGGCAACTTCACCCTCAGCAGAGACTTCCGCAGCAGGCACAAGCATCACAACAAGATGTCAGTGAAAGCAACCTGCAAGCTGCTGTGGCCGCCTCAATTCAGCAGCACCCAGAAGAAATGAAGCCGGCGCCTCCCCTCCAAAACCTGCAAGCGCGCGGAAGTGAGGGCGAGTTGCAGCAACACTATCAGCATTTCCCAGGACAGAGAGAACCCGAGATTCTTACCAACAAAGAAAAGGACCAAGTGAAAGAGCCTGTGCAACAGGCTCGTTATTTAAAACCAGCCTGGATAGAACTGGTTTCCACCCAGTTTCGCCAGGGAGAGCCTCCCCAAAAGCCCAGCGAAGCATTATTGCGATCAATTCTTCAGTTCCAGGCAAACACAGCCGAAACAGCCTATAAAAAACAGTATGCTGGAAGTCCTGATGCATTAAAGGGGCCTTCAGGACAGCCCCAGAGCCAGAAGATAATGCAACAGGAACAAACTCCCCCGCTGTACAAAAGCGAGACCTCCCAGCTGCAGCCGCATCCCACAGCTGACCAGCAGCTGCCGTTCCAGAAACACTCACCACAGCCACAGCTTACAAAGATGGATTCTCTGCTCAAGTCCCAAGTGCAGCAACACCCTCCTCAGCAGCTCCATTTCCAGCAGAGACCAGAACAACAAGCCGAACAGCCTTTAGGGGCTCCGTTGAAACAGCAGCACTTGACTCCCCAGCCAGGGGAAAATGAGCAATTCTTGCATTCACACATTTTGCAACACATGCTTCAAAAACCGGCACAGCAGGTGCAACTGCCGTGCAGTCCGCAGCTAACCCCAAACCAGCAACAGGCTCTGCAAATGAAAAAGAAAGACCTACCCCAAACCGTTTCCCACTCCCAAAGCAACGCTGAGCAGCCGCTAGGCAGGACATCCTTCAGTCAGCTTAAAGTAGATGGATGTTTTCAAACTGGGAATAAGTACACGAAATCATCTGCGTTCCCACTGCATAGCCCTCAGCCAGGCCTAGAGCAGGTACAGACCATGAACAACAAAGCTCCCCTTTACACTCAGAAAGCAAGCGCTAGTCTGCAGCATCCCTGCCCAAACAACGTGCACTTGATTTCTGAGAAGAAAGAAAACGCTGCAAATATCGAACGCTTTGGAGCCACCAAAATGCAGGACTTGCAACATGTGCAGTATTTTTCAAATAACTTGACCGCAAAGCGAGATGTGAATCACTGTTTTCGAGAACAAGAGCAACAGACACAACAAGCTTCGGTTATACAGCTACCACCACTCCAGCAAACACAATGCTACGGTGGTAGTCTGAACCAAGATCTCCCGAGCCAACAAGCTACGCAGGTTCCTCAGCGGTACTTATCACACAGCCAGCAAACTGCCCCACACTCCCAAGACCAGAGAGGCTGTCATTTGCAGTCCCAAACCCCTAAGGATTTTCAAAAGCATGCTGCTTTAAGATGGCATCTCTTGCAAAAACAGGAGCAACAAGCATACCAGCAACCCAAAACTGAGATTGGTCCCAGCACAGCCCGGAAGCCTATAAAAATTGAAGCTGGCACAAAGTCTAATGTCTGCATGCGTCCATCAGCTGGACAGCCAGAAAACAAAATGTGGAAAAAAACAATTAAGCAAGAGAATCAGCACTTCGGCTGTGAGAACATGCAACAAAAGAGCATCATCGAGACAATGGAACAGCAGCTAAAACAGATACAGGTCAAATCACTGTTTGATCACAAGACTTTTACTATCAAATCACCTAAACATGTGAAGGTTGAAACAGCAGGCCCTATTACCATCCTATCAAGAAATACCAGTGCTGCAGATTTTGACACTCAGACCCCAATCTTAGATCAGCAAGCAAACTCATCTGCTGAGAAAACCCCGACCAAAAGAACAGCTGGAACTGTTCTCAATAATTTTTTAGACTCACCTTCCAAGTTACTGGATACTCCTGTAAAGAATTTATTGGACACACCTGCCAAAACCCAGTATGATTTCCCATCTTGCAGCTGTGTTGGTAAGTGCTGAGATGTACTAAAAGCATACTAGTTCACAGGAAGGAAATGAGCCTTCAAGTTGGGATCGCGGAGTTAGTTGGATGTTTTTGTTGGAGGCTTTTTGGTTTGTTAGAACATTAATTAGTACAGACTTATAAAATTGCAATTTTATACACTTATGCCTACTCCACTTATCCAACCCTACACATGAGCCCTTTCTCAATATTTCCGAAAGCAATAACCTCTTTGCTTTTTCAGTCAGAATGCTTATGGCCAGTAACATATCCCCTCACATCCAGTCTCCTTAAGCAGCAGACATGTACTGACAACATGCTGATAAAAAGTAGGTCATAACTTTATAATCCAATTTATTCATCAAAATTAGAGATAGCATTTATAAAATATGTCCTGGGTCCAAAACAGGAGATCCTTACGCCATTTTTTGCTCTAACAGTGAAATTGCTGAAGTTTCCCTCAGTAAATAAAGCCTAAGCAAAGAAGGGATGACAGATTATTCCTCACTTCTTGCAAGAGTTTATCCTCCCTTTCACGCACTTGTCTCCTGCAAGGCTAAAGAGATCAGCAGTTTCTTAAAGAAGCTACGCAAGCAGCACCAAAAAAGCAGCGAGGGGGACCCTCGGTGTTTCTTCATGGCGTACCCGATAATCTCCAAAAGCTGGAAGAATAGAGCAGAGGGAAGCAAAGGAGAGTGACAGGCATGGCCCCGTAGCCTGAGCTTCCACACAGCACTGACACTGCACATAGCCAGGTCTAACAGGCATTTTCAGACTCTACTGGATAAACTCTTCAGGCTGAGACAAAAGGTTCAGCACCAGAAATGGGGGAAAAAAAATTATAATCCTCTTTATAGTTTCACTTACTGAGATTTCGTACCAACTACAAGAGAGGAAAGGTGAACCAATGCTCCTCCAAAACTGCAAAATGGACCTTTTTGCCTTTTTGAATGCTTGGGGCTATGTCTCAGAGATGATCCATGGGAAGAAGAAGATGAGGTAGTGGATTTCCAAAGCTCCCAGGAAGAAAACTGGAAGCAGTTCCTTGCTGTTCCTTGTTGTTTTTTAAGAAACAACCTACGAAATGTAGGGGTTTTTGCAAACACTGAAGTTGTTTGGATTTTTTTTCTGCAGTCGGTTTCTCCAATGTAGTTGGCACAAGTTTCTCCTGGCCATCATTTCATTATTCGCACTATTTTTTTAGGCAGTACTGCAACACTAACTAAGCAAAAGAGGTTATTCTCCACTTAGATTTTAGTTCTTCAGTCTTAGCAGACCCTCTAGGAAATAAAGGAGCATGAAACTTAGTTCCTGTCCTCTTTGAAGAACCCAGTGCCACAGTGTAATCGATAGGGCTTATTGCTCTTTCCTACCAATACTTGTCCTTAGGAAGATTAGACTAAGCCATTTATAGCATACTTTCATCACGCTTCTGGAGGCTGTATGTCAAGAGTAGCATCACCTCATCCAGCCTTTGCAGCTCACGTGGCAGAAAGCATAAAGTCAGCCCTCAGACAAGTCAAGCACAGCTCCACCATCTCCTTCCAAACCTAAGCAGAGCCTGACCATTTCTTTCTCGCTGCTGGAGCCTGCCTCCTGGTATCAAACCAAACATACACCATATATTGTGAATGGTGACGTGGTCCTACCTACACACAGAAAACTGGGGCCACATTCTTAGCGTACAAGCATTTTGACTAAGCCTTGCGCAGGATTTCTTTCAGCAAACTTGCTTTTTTTCATTTCACAGAGTCTTTCTGTGGGTGGCAGAAATTCTCTATGTAACCTTACTGGCCACTTTCTCAAGCTGTAGGTTCCTACACTGTAACATGTCTGCTGAAAAACAAGTACTGTACAGCACACTAACATCAATATTTACCATTGTTATCCCATTTATCCTCTCCAGATAACTGGGAGAGGAGGAAGTGGGAGAAGGAGAAACAATTGTTCGGTGATAACAGGAAAATGCCTTTTGAATTTCAGTGTAGAGCCTGAGACGTGAAACAACTGTTGGTGCTAGCAAAAGACATACAGTCCGTATCACAGCTATTTGCAGGATTAGCCACGTGCTTTGCGTGTTTTGTACAAATTGCGTGGTCATACTTTAGACGTAAGCGTTTGAAAACTCTGACCCCAGACCCATACAGCAGTACTGTAACGAGCTAGATGTAAGCTTTGCAATGTGACTTTTTACATTAAAGAATTAAGCTTCGAAGTAATAACCTTTATTTTGTTTTAAACAGAGCAAATTATTGAAAAAGATGAAGGTCCTTTCTATACCCATCTAGGAGCCGGTCCTAATGTGGCAGCTATTAGAGAAATCATGGAAGAAAGGTAATTAGTGCAAAGGCACAGGGCAGATTAACGTTTATCCTTTTGTGGATGTCAGAATTTTTCCAGCTTTTGCACATAAAGAAATAAACAATTGCAAATCAAGTAATTACTTGTAGGCTTAGCTACTCCAGTGTTGCCAACATTACGCACTGTGCTATTCACCAGAGAGTCACAATATTTGACAGGGCTAATAGTCTGCTGGCTGGCACGGGCTGCACACTTTGAGACAGATGCCAGCAAACCCAAGCAGGAACAAGTATTCACCAGCCTGCCAAGCAGGACGGTTGGCAATGGCTGCAAAAGCAGGCATGGACCTGGTGTTCCCTCTGGGTAGGAGAATGCCAAGGTAGAAGGAAGATGAAGAGCAGAATACCAAACTCCAGAATTAGCTTCCCCCATCTCCAAATTACTAAGTATATAGTACAACCCTGAGGGGCTGAATCTAACTCGGTCATGTCCAGAGTGCCACAAAGTTGTTGGATAGGATTTCAGCCCAAGAATCGAGAAGTAGTTTTGTGAAAAAACATCCCCCTTCCTCAGAGTATTGCACAAAACTAGCCTTATCTTGATTGTGGACAATCCCCGTATCGTGTTGCATCGCATGATACATTTATTACATCAAAGCCAACCAAACCAGGAATTTTGGACAGCACGGAACGGATACGTGATCTGTGCTATTCAAAAATATGTGTAAGTGCAAAACCCACCAGCCTTTCCAACGTATTTAAATTAAAAACTGTCACAAAAGTGACTTCTGCACTGTGAATTCTGCATCACTTGTAGCTTTTGGTGTGCATAGACATTAATGGCCAGATTTTTAGAGGTATCTGGGAAATTGGTTCCCCTCTGAACAAACAAGCAAACAAAAAGCTCCCCAGTAAGTCAGAGACAGATGGGAATTTGATTTGTTAATACCTTAAAAATCTGGGCTCAGAACTGCAAAGAAGCTCCAAGTAGTTGCAGAACCAAAAGCAAATGGGAATTACTGCAGTGCTGTGTCTGAGCTAAGGAGTGCAGTTTCTTAGCAAGGTCTGTTAGCTTGTGCTCATCACTGCATGACCACGGGCCACTTAGGGCATATTAAACCCTTCAGATTACCTGTAAATTCTAAGGTCCTTTCTCTTTCTTAGCACCTCCTTCCCTGTGACTCCTGTGCAGGCCTTGCCCCAATACTTGTTTTCAGCTTTGTGAGCAGCTCGATTGCATGTAAGCTACATAAACCAGCTTCTTCCTGCAAAGGGGGAGTGAACACTGACCTTCTGAGAAGCTTCTTGCAATTTGCTATCTCCAGAGCTCTCAATGACTGGTCAATTCTTTAGTATTTACAAATAAAAAATAAAAGAGGAAAGTCATTCATGTCATTATGTCAATTATTACAGATTAAACTCTTGTTATTTGTTTACTTTGGAATGTAATTTTTCATCCTTAATATCGACCTCACCTTTTTTGGTTTTTTGTTGTTTGTTTTTTTTTTTTTGCATTTAATTTCATTTCATGTTGGCAGAAGGAAATCCTGAGAGATTATAGATAACATGCATCTACTCAGCCAGGTTCAGCAGAGTATAGCTGCAGCCACTTGAACAATGGCTAGTTTTCAGCTGTTCGTATGGTATGAACTGTGCGATTCCCTGACTGAAGAACTCCAGAACTCCTCCTCGTTAGTTAATTTCGTATCTCTAAGTAAAAAAAGCACTTAACTATAAAGATACTCTCAAGCACATGTGTGCAATCAGTGACACTAGTCACAACTGAAGCACTTTTAAACTGGCTTCTCATGACTTTTAAGGTGTCAGCACTGACAAACAAACCAGGATTTGGATTTAGACTTGCAGTTGGTACTTTAGCTATATCAGAACAAATTTCTTGCAGAATCCATGGTGGATACATACATTTTACTATTTCTTTCTCCCAATCCCTACTTCGTGCTCAGTGAGTTTCACTCTGGTTTTAAAGCCAATCAGCTTTGGCCTGAAAGCAAGCATGACAAACATCAGGCACAAATTCCTTTGTGACGGTTGAAAAGATTTGAGAAAAAGTCCATTGCATTTCCAGTGTGTAATGTACAACATATTTCTATAGAAGCATCCACACATTTGTCTTGCAATCCAGAGTAGCAAATTGATAGAAAATGCTGAGTTTTTTTTAAAAAAAATGTTGTTAATTAAAAAACCAAATGTATGCTAACACCCAAGCCTAAGTAGGAAAAAGTGTCCTAACAGTTGCCTGCAGAACATGTGTAGTACAACTTGATTGTATTTGTATAATTTCCTGTGACACTGAAATTTCACAATGAGA
>VZSC01007198.1:396784-417939 GCA_013398225.1 Steatornis caripensis | reverse complement strand
TGAATTTTCACAATGAGATCACATCTAAGAATAAGCATTTTTCATTTCCTTTACAGGACCGAAGTTTAAATACAAATATTTGCTCTTAAATATGTCACCGAGGTTTTAGTGCAAAAACAAGAGGGATGAAAGGTCAAAAGTTCTCAAGGCATCATTAAATGGCTGCACAACAGGAAGGAACTATCTTGATTGCACTGAGCCAGCCTGGTAGCTGTGTCTGTCACGTTGCAGACACTGAGGTTTCTAACGCATAGCCTCACCTGAGCCCTGGTGTGCTCTGGGCCTCGGCAGGTGGGCACCCCCCCTGCTGCAGGAGCCCGGGGAGAGGCCTGGCCAGAGAACATGCCTGGAAACGGCTTAACAGGTCCGATGCTTTTTACTGATTCAAGATTTGCTTCACTTAGCATTTGCAGCACGTTTCCACCTGGTCCATCAGAGGAAAGTGGATCTCACTTACTCTGGGCAACAGCCCTACTTGCGTGCGGGGCTAGATTCTGCCTTGATGGCATAATCATCACCTTGATTAAATGCTTGAGCAAAAGCCGAGCTTGCCCTCCTTGGCTGCAAAAATACACACACAAACGGCATCATTTGAGGGCACCTTGTGATCCTAATTCAGTATAGAAGTCAGGCAGAAGTAAGTAAGTAACAATTTATGAGCAGATGATAAAGTAAAGGAAATAGATATGATGCAAATTAATCATGACTTAACTGATTCATGCTGTATCTAAACCAGAAAAAGCACAGAAAATTAATAGAGTGACTACTGCATGCCAGCTGTTCCATGACAACTTAATTATATACATTTCAGAGTAGTAACTTTAACCCAGAAATTAAAGAAAAATGTAAAATTCCTCCTCAAAATAGAGAGACTTCAAGTCCACTTTTCAAAAGGTCATCTATAACAAATTCTCTACAGAAACCGTTAAAATGTTTGGGAATATTAATGTGATACCAATAATTTTTACTCATCTGTGATATATCAAAGACATTTGCCTCTCAACGTATCAGTCCCCCGCTATAATAAAATCAGCAAGATAAACTGCATTGCACATCCCTCCCTGTAATTCATACGTTTATTTTTTAAGATAAGACCTGCAAACATGCTCCATCTTTTCAGTGTTCATGCAGAACCAAACGAATCTGCTTATTGTACATATTTTTGTTTGTTCAAGATTTGGACAGAAGGGTAAAGCTATAAGGATTGAGAGGGTTGTCTACACTGGGAAAGAAGGCAAAAGTTCCCAAGGATGTCCAATTGCTAAATGGGTAAGTGATGTACACAAACGTTAAGACTAATCTAGTTCAGTATGATGGTTCCTGTAAGCAGACAGCAGTGACATGTCCTTCTGTTAGTTGACGCTATGAAACTTAAAATAGCTCAATGGCAGCAGTACCACAGGACGCCTGCAGCCTGCTCCCACCCCTGTCTCTCACACTCCATTTACTTGTTGCGTGGAGGACAGCAAGAATAAAATTTGGCTTAAAGGTATGAAAACCTGAGAAGGAAGGCAGTTTTGCTTAGATTTAAGATTCGCAACACCAGATATTTTCATTGCTGTTTAATTTTGCCTTACGAATAAGTCCAGTAAGTGCACTGCTGTGATGTTTTTAAAATGCACTTCCAGTTCAAGAGAGGCATTAGGACACCCTCTTAGCAAACACTGTTGTACTTCAGCACAAATTACCGAGTGGTTTGGGTAGGCTGGGAAAAGACAGGATGAGGAAAAAATTATACATGATTATAGCCTTTACGCATGCCAGACTGCACCTTTTTTTCAGAAATACCCACAGTAGCACAAGCACTGAGAAGCAAGGATGCTCTTTTATTTGAACAACATCTAATGCTTTCTTCTCATCACTATAATGTTTGTATGTAGGAAGGGCAGGTCACACAACTGAGTGGCTGACAACAAGTTTAGCTACTTAAGTTTGGGAGGCAAAGGGAGAGAGGTCCAGTTATTTAGTCCCTTCCTTAGCTGCCTGCCTTTCCACACGTGGCTCCTGCCCCTAAGCGCGGGTGTCAACCATCCGGCTCTCTGTGGGGAGGCGTCTCACTGTTCGCTTCCTTTTGCTCACAAATCAAACTGGGCCACTTGTACCACAGAGCAGATTCAGGAGAATATTTCTGCTGAATTAGAGCAAGGGGCATACCTTCACAAAGCTGGTTTCCACCACCGTGGCTTTCCATGCTATCATTCAAGCTTGGCCTCTTAGAGTCAGCTTCATTAAAAAGAAAGGGTAGCACTGGCCCCTATCACTAAATGAGAAAAACAGGCAGAGTTGCCAAAAACAAAGAGAAGACAGAAGTGGATGTAACCTTCTCAAATGCGCACTCACGCTGAGGTTTCCTATTCTCTTGCTCTTCACATTAAGAAACGCATTGTTTGTGTTGGGGCTCTGGGGGTGCGTGTTGCTGTGCATGCAGGTAGTCCGCAGAAGCAGTCAGGAGGAAAAGCTACTCTGCTTGGTGCGCGAGCGAGCAGGCCACACATGTGAGACAGCCGTGATCGTGATTCTCATCCTGGTCTGGGAGGGAATCCCAACGAGCCTGGCTGACAAGCTCTACTCCGAACTCACCGACACCCTGAGGAAGTACGGCACGCTCACGAACCGGCGGTGCGCCCTGAACGAAGAGTAAGTGAAACAAAGGATACGCTTGCCAAACTTGCAACCCCACCTTCAGCCTCAGACCTGGCACCTCTGCTCATGCTATTACCCTGAAATACACATAACCTTTCCAACTATTTCAGGCAGTTTGAAAACCCACATACCTTGTGAAAAAAGCAAAGTAAATGTTCTTATAAATCAGGGAAAAACATGTTCCCAGAGTTGTGAAGCATGTCAGTGTATTTAAATGAAGAGATCTCAGCAGGGCCCAGGAGAACAGATACCTCAACCTTGAATTAAAAACTAGACGCACTAAATCATACTGTAAGCCTACAGACGCTAGCCTGAATCTAAAGAAATTGCACTATATAGTTTTCCCATGTCTTTCAGATAGCAAAGAACATTTAGACCAAAATGAACATAGCTATCACTGTATGTTACTTTGGCTTCATGGGTAGAGCCGTATTGCAGGAGTTATTGCTTAGCCCCTATCAGAGGGCTCCCACATTCTTGCAGTACGGTCAGCATATGCCCCTTTCAGGTACCGTGAACATCACTACCTAACAAGGTACCACGCAAACATACCCGATTTCGAGCAAAGCCAGGTTTCTCACAGAAGCGTAGAAGCCCCGCAGTCCTTGCTTTGCAACCATGAAATTATTCACTCTGATAAATTTTTTTGTTATATTGCATACGGTTCCCTCTTTCATTTCTTCATTATTTGCTGATGAAAGACAACCCATGAACAGCGATTCCCCAGAGTGCTGGCAGAACTCCAGTGCCCACTGCGGGAGTGCCCCAGGGTGACCCACTTGCTTCTAACAGCCATATTCTCTTATTTTTTAGACGGACTTGCGCATGTCAAGGGCTGGACCCTGAAACTTGTGGTGCTTCATTTTCCTTTGGTTGCTCCTGGAGCATGTACTACAATGGTTGTAAGTTTGCCAGAAGCAAGATCCCAAGGAAGTTTAAGCTGATGGGGGATGACCCAAAAGAGGTTGGTGTCCATTTCTGAAATGAGCTTCATTTGCAAGGAACTGTTTTCTGTCACTCTGCAAATAGATACAGTACAAGAGATGAGGGACCAGAGCCCTGCCTGAATGGCATATGTGTAGGGTAATTAAATAACTGCTAGTCAAAACTGATTGATTCCAGTCACTGAGCCAGCGGAATTGACTGTCCAAATCTGACAGCTAGCAAAAGACCTGAGACTTGAAACCACGTTTGCAGGCTTTCACAATTAGAGGAGAGAGCACGGCCTGAATAATCATGGCTGTATTAGGACATAGTTGGGCATTCCGCAGTGGCAGAGTGGAAGGTTTACCAACTGCAGGCACATAACATTGCAACTGGGAACCAGAGCAGACTGCATGGAGACAAACATGATGAAACTCCGAGAGGACAACAGGAAGAGGAGGATAGGAAGACTCATTCTACATACAGTCCTGCCCCACTGAATATTTCCAGACTGGGCTCTGTGTTACAGCAAACTGGCAACTGTTGAAAATGAGCCAGAGTAATAAAAAAAAACACATTGACATTAGCGTGGGTGCAAGATACCTTTGAAGTTATGACTGCAGCGACTCCTGGACACCTCCAGCTAGTCATGTGTCTGGGAGGCTCCCATGGCCCAGTCTGGTTTTTGGCAAGCACATGCAAATTTAGTCCCTTGCTTGTGTACTGACGCGCAGGTCCACAGCTTTCACTGTACTCTGACGTCTTACACAAATCCAAGCATTTCTTTTAGATGATCAGAGAGCCAGGTACTTCTGCATCCTACGGCCTGTGCTGACAATAGCACGCTACTCAGAGTATCATCATAATCAACGTACAGTTTTTCCTCCCCACTGCTGTTCTGCAGCCCCAGGCATTACAGAACAGCCCTCCTTCAGTCATGCTGTGGCACAAAGCCTTCTTTATCATAGCGTGCAGTCCTAAAACCCCTAAATTTTCTAAGCTGGATACCTGGCCGGAGCCTACCAGGGCACTCTTCCAACTTGCATTCCTGGACTTACTTCCCATGGAAGCCAGAGCTGGGCAGAGAAGATGGTTTTTCCTCCAGTCTTGTTCCCACACAAAGTTGGGGGCAGCCAAAGCACGCATCCAAACCGTGGGCTGGGTCCCATAGCATAGAAACAGTTTATAGACAACACAAATAGGATCCTCACCAATAAAAGCTAGAAGTAACACTTATAAATGGTAACCCACGGGCCATACAAAAGCTCCAAGGTCTATTTTTGACAATTTCATAATGTCATTTTGGGGTCCCAAACTAGGATATAGTCCCATAGTAGGAGATACAGACTTGTAGTGCACCAGACTTGTCTCTCTCAAACCCATAGGTTTTTCATAGCTCTTCACACATTCCTAAAATAGACAAACTCCTAAAAACAAGTATACCACTCCAGTATGCCACTGTTGTTTAGGCCCTTGAAATTAAAAATAAAAGCCTCATATAAGCGAGGTTTTGAATTTGGGATTCTCATCCTGAGAGGATGGGGAACAACTTTGGATTATGTTATTAGAGTACTTTGTTTTTAAAGTGTCCTTCAATTTAAAAGTGTGTACCTTTCCTTATAGAAAAAAAAAGAAGTGTGGTCATTCCTACTTCCGTATCACCAACTGCTAGACACATCCACAATTCTCCATTGCTTAAGAATTGGAACTTTTTGAAGTCTGAAGTATTTAAATAATTTTAAATTGCTGCACGAAAAGATATTTCAGGGTGTTGAAGTGCTGTTTTTGCAATGTGCAAAACCCTAAAATTAGCCAGATTTACTTGATGGACCATTCTGATATTATTTCTCTCAAGCCTTCTGAAGAGTATTATTTTCCCAAAACTCCAGTAGGGAAAATAACGAGGATCATCACGGTTAGATCTAAAACATCTCCATGTTGAAGAATGGGATTCTTCTTAATGTAAACCAAATTAAGATTATAGCATGTGAGGTCCTCTTGCCAGGATCACACTACACTACTACTTCATTAGTTTAAAGGCTGTGAAACAATAAAATTAAAAAGGAGATTCACACCAGTTATTGTCTAAACGAGAATGATAACAGTCTAGGCCTTTACGCAACTAACAGTGTAAATATAATTGCATAAAGACCCAGACTTCTCGGATCCCATGCATACAGTACGGAAATGTCATTGAACTCTACCTCATCTCCTAACAGGAAGAAAAACTAGAATCCAATTTGCAGAATCTGTCAACCCTGATGGCACCTACCTACAAGAAGCTTGCACCTGATGCATATAACAACCAGGTATGTTGGAGAAGAAAGGAATTGGAACAGTCATGCAAATAACCTGATTGTTACCACACTTCCCAGTGCTTCAACCTTGCACCAAACCATTATGGTCATTTTGTGCCAGCATTCTGGTAACATCGGGGTAAAGATGAATAGAAGTGAACAATTCCACTTAAAATGCTTTCAAAAGTAAAACTAGCAGAATTTGGTCCATTAAATAGAACTAATCTTTTCACCTACATCAACACAATAAAATTACTTCACACTTGAGCAGAACTCTCTCCTGAGCTCTACAAGGCAAGTTCCTGGATTTAGCATGATTCACCAGCCAAACTAGCACAACAGCCCTGGAGATGGTGTGAGATTGGCAACAGTGCCAGAAGGCAGTGTATCATATTGCACTCAAGTCCTGAAGCCACAGTTTCAGTTCTGTGCTCTCAAGTGGCAGATGAAATTAGTTTTCACCAAAGCAGCCATTACAAACATGCTTTTAAAGTGAAGTTTCATATTTGAACACACTCAGCCCTGCATATGCACACAAGTGCCTGCACCAGCCTTCTTGCATGAGGGGATCGTGAGCACATATTTTCTGTGAAGTGGTGTTCACAGCACATTCAGAGCTTTTATGGGGTTCCCAGTGTGGCACTCTCTCATCTGCATTCCTTTACCAAACGTCTTTCAGATATTTGCATCAAAATTTGACAACATACTCCTTGCAAACGCCTAACTGTTGGCCTTCATTTTCGTTGCTTAGGTTCACTACCATTACAAACATTCACAGAACTTAGTCTCCAAACTATCAGCATCATTGCAAACTATGACATCTTCCTTCTTTCCCGTTGACAGCATTACGCTGTAGCAAGCAGCACAAGATAGATTTTCAACTGTAATGGAAACAGTAAACTAACACGAAACTGTCCATTTTTATTTGCTGTAAAACTCACTACTGCAAATTTAGTAGCAACTACACAGGGTAAGCAGATTTAGTACAGACTTACCCAGTTTTCACTTACCTGATCAGATAATGTTTGGAGACTCATTACAGAGGAAACTGTGGCTGTCGGCCCACTAGCTGTGGTTATCTGTCCAAGTATGAGAGAGGCATTCTGTAAGAGAAGAAAGGAAGAGGAAGAAGAAAAAAATGAGGGGGAGGTGAACAATAAAATGATTCTTTGCTTGGCCCGCTTTTCTTTTCCCACAAAAATTTGCAAAAGAACTTTTGTCCATGTAAGCCGTGGTCCTGCCCAACACTTGTTGAAAATACATGATTTTACAAGTTTCAATTTTGACCTTGTGTAGTAAGGCGTGTGTATAGCTCGGCCTTTTTCAGGAGTTTCATACAGACACTGTATTTGTGGGGAAACCCTGTATTTGTGGGGAAACCCAAGCTACTGTCAGTGGCTTTAAAGAGAGGTGATCGAGGCCTAATTTTTACGGTATTGTAAAAGGTTCTAAAACCAAAAAGCCCTAAAACTAATTCCCCTTCGAATCCTGAAAAAAAATTCCAAATTCCTAGATTTATGCTAATCCAAGTCTGGATTGCTACTGGATTAAAATCTAGAATTGGAAAGGGTCTGTTTTTCCAGCTGGACCCAACGGAACATCTCAGAGAACAGTTGCACCAGTATACTTTAATCGGACAATTATAGCGTGGCTAACATTTCAGACCACGCTCATTTAACGCCAAAGCAGTTTACAGGTTTCAAGTTTTGTTCTGCTTTTATTTTCAGAGTCCAGGGAAGTAAATGTTCCGAATTTTAAAAATAAAGGTCTGTGAGCAAACTAGACATCTTTGCAGTGATCTTGGATCAAGACTTGGCAAAACTTCTAATTTCACCTTAATGTAAAATGGGATCCATTAAGTTCCATTAAGTGTAGATTTTTTTGCATTCACTTGAAAGGTTCAGGAATTTCAGCAAAGCATTTTACAAACGTGGCTTCATTTTTAATTTTGTAAACAAAATATGAAGCCATTATTTGTCTAACGCTTGATCTTCCATTACAAAATTCCTTCTTTTTGTGTAAGGTTTGTTGTTGCATTATCAGCTCTTTGCAAAGCTCCTTCATGACGAGCGCATGGGTAGAAAATACTCTCTTGACTGAATTATCTCTCTTTTTGGTCAAGGGTTAGATTTGTACTTAAGCTAATGAAATACACGTTTAGTGTGCCAAAATACTACAAATCAAAATGCAAATTATTATTTTTCATTAAGTCATTCTGAAGTCAGTTTTCTAAAGCCATTTTCCCTTAATAGCTTGGTATATTTCCAGTCTGCACAAACATAGCGCTGTTACAGTGCCAGACGCTGAAACCACGTGCTGCGTTTGCTAAGTGAAAACACCAACCACGGACAGAGAATCTAAAGTTAATATGGAATGAAAAGCATTATTGGCCAATTTCACAATCACGCCAGAGACCGAAGTTAAGAGGGAACAAAGCAGCAAGGAATTAAGTATGGATATGAAATTGCCATCAAATTGCTTGATTTTATTTGCCTTCAAGATCTGTATGTTGCCACCCCCAAGGTGTTAGGAGACTCATACGTTGTCACGGCGGAGTGTTCCATGCTAATTCCGTATACTGGCACATCCAGCTCGGTTGCGGTGATACCTGTCGTCTCTTTACAGATCGAGTATGAACACAGAGCACCCGAGTGTCGCCTGGGTTTAAAAGAAGGTCGCCCATTCTCAGGGGTCACTGCCTGCCTGGATTTTTGCGCTCATGCTCACAGAGACTTGCACAATATGCAGAACGGGAGCACACTGGTAAGTCTGTGACGCATACGGCCTCCTTACTCCAGCACTAATTTCATATATTTCATTCATTATCTCCCATCTGTTTAAATTTATACTTGTATAACGCAGATTGCTAAAAAAAGAAACATTAAGCAGTAATTGAGCTAACTTATTGCCCCCTACTCAATTTTTCGTTCAAATGAATGGACATGGTGTATTAAAGAAAGGTTTAATATAGAACTGGTAAAAGAGAAACCGTGGAGACAATGGAAGGAGGGTCCCAGTAGGGCTGAAATGACTGTTTCAGTGTTCCCGCACAAAATGGTTTATATTTGTCCTCTTCAAACACTTTTTTTTCCCCTAACAACTTTGGATTGTATCTTCTAATAAAATAAAAAAGGAAACAAATAACTTCTTTCCACGAAAGTTTTGGAAGTCGTGGGTTTCATTCCTGCTTGGGACGAGCAGAAAGTCTGCAAGCCTTGCCATCCTTTGTATTGTACACGCACCCTTTACTCTCTTCAGTCATGACCTCTAGCATGTGCAGCAAAGATTCTGTAGAAGATACAAGAACAGCAAGCTGGTTTTCAGTGTGTATTGGATTATTTCTGTTTCTTGCCTACTCTCTCTGTGACAATACAGTTGGGGTAAACATGAGAAAGAATAACCTTCAGTTTTGAATAATCATCAAGGTTGTAATTTGAAGCAACTACATAGATTCACTTACGACCAAAGACAATACCTACTTTTTTAATACCAACTAATTTTTTCCTATTTCCAGAGTCTGACTTAATTGACAAGTCAAACACCGCCAATACAATATATATTTCTAGCTGAGCTTTCTTCCTAAAACTGGCTGATGCAATGATTTTGCTACAGAATGTGTCTGTATCAGCATCTTTTTCCACTGAGATCCTCCCGATACCTGTTTTAGCTAGAGCTAACACAATGAGCATGCTGCATGACACAACAGTAACTTCCTTAAATCTTGTTATTAACATTACAGTGACTTACTCCTTTGCAAAGTCCTGGAAGTTGCCATTGTAAGGGGGTGTGAAATACAATGGCAGTATGTTATATTGCAGACTATTTCTAATAGGTAGCTAGCTAATGTATTATAGCAAAAAAATCTTCAGGTGAGTACGAAGTCCCAGGTTCCACTGTTTCAGCTGTCTGGCCATGCACTACAATGGTCCACACAGTTTATTTCATGTTAGGGTAATCCCTGTTCTTTTCAGCACAAGTACAAGAAACAGATATATATACATATACACCTTCTATTGACACTGTCCAACAGAGCAATAGAAGAAATGAACTTGCAGGCTTATGGTGAGATGCATAAATTGTACAGAAACTTAACAGTTTACAAATAGCTTTCCAGATGCCAACGCGGACAGTGGCAGGGCAAGGTAAAATGCACACGCCAGTATTTCAGATCTCTTCTTCTCAGACTGGTTTGAGAGTTACTCTAATACACCTTTCCGGCAGGTTTGCACACTAACTAGAGAAGACAATCGTGAAATCGGCCAAACACCAGAAGACGAGCAGCTCCACGTGCTCCCGTTATATAAAGTCTCTGATGTGGATGAGTTTGGAAGCACTGAAGGCCAGGAGGAGAAGAAGAGGAACGGCAGCATCCAGGTCCTTACCTCCTTTCGCCGAAAAGTAAGGATGTTAGCAGAGCCAGTTAAGACGTGTCGGCAAAGGAAGCTAGAAGCAAAGAAAGCAGCTGCAGAAAAGCTTTCCTCCTTGGAGAATGGGTCTAGCAAAGCTGAAAGAGAGAAGTCTGCTGCAGCACGCAACAAGCAAGGCAACTCTGAAGCAGCAGGTCATGCAAAGCAGCTAGCAGGTAAACACGTGAATCTGATCGGGATCTTTATCAAAAGCGGTAAGCTTCCTAGAAATCAGGGCCATTTATAATGGCCCTCAAGAAAACCATTATTCTCAGCCCAAAACATTTTAAAGTAAAAAGGAAAGAGAATTCTTGAAAGTAAATATCAGTGTTGTATATTTCATAAGTACTAGAGTGCCAAATTGGGGTCAACTCTGGAGAAGAAAAAAGAAAAAAAGTTGTATGAGAAATTGTTTATTGTTGGATAGTTAATACCTGTAGAAATCTGGTGCTTTTGCAAACTCTGCTTGCCATCCAGTGTATTGTAAAGTACCTTTGAAAGACTAGTAGTGCTAGGAGCTGTGAAGAGAAGCGTGTGATGCTGCTGCCAGAGAAAGAATGACCTATACATCACTCACTGTCTGCCACTGTTACAGAGAACCTCCTAATTTGAGGGGATTCAAGTCTAACCTCTTTACCACTATTTATACTCTCTGCTTCAAGACCAAAAGCAGAGCAGCTTTTTCCATAGTGGAGTAAGAGTTTAAAAATCCGCTTAACAATCCCTGGCAGTTTTCATCAGTAGATTTGAAAGTCCTGAGCAAAGGAATTCATCATGACTATTTTATTGTTATAGCAGCTTTCTCAGAGAGGAAAAAGCAGTACATCCAAGGCCACCCAGAAGGTCACTGAAATACCTATGAATAGAAGGCCGCTGTCCCGTGACCCAGGCTAGGGCTGTAACCATTAAATGATGCCATTTCACTTGAACGATGGTTTTGCTCTTATGTCTTCAGTTAATCTCACTTGTTACTGAACTGTTCTCTCTATCAGTGAATGTCACTGTTGTTTTTTTACATAAAGTGAGGGACATTTTTTTGAGACAGATCTATTAATGTAGATGAGAAGAATTATTTATTCTTGGGGAGCAGAAGGTCACCTTGTGCATGGCTGTTTGGGAGCACTTTGATGCTCCATTTCATGGGCTACTTAAATGATGATTCAACTCTGGATTTTGTGCATGTGACTCTGAACAGATTGCACTGTCCTCTTTTTCCCCATTGCCACTAGCATCTGATCTCACTGGATACACGCCAAAAAAGATGAGTAGCCTTAGTATCTATTCAGCTTCTTAAAGGATGGTATTTGAGATAAGAGAAAAGGAAACCTCTGTTAACATATCATATGATATACTTTTCTTAGAAATTTCATAGATATGTGTCACGAAAAGTCTATAAAGTACGTACGTTTGTTGTTTGTTTTGGTTTGGTTTTTTTTTNCTTAAAGGATGGTATTTGAGATAAGAGAAAAGGAAACCTCTGTTAACATATCATATGATATACTTTTCTTAGAAATTTCATAGATATGTGTCACGAAAAGTCTATAAAGTACGTACGTTTGTTGTTTGTTTTGTTTTGGTTTTTTTTTTAAAAAAGCTTGTTTGTTGTGTGGGTTTTTTTTTTTCTTTTCACATCTACAGATCTTTTACGTCTTTCAGGACCAGTCACACAACAACAACAGCAGCAGCAGCAGCAACAACCACAGCGCACTCTCCCTAACAACCCTCAGTCAAATCCTATTAACTCTTACTCGGGTTCAGGTTCTGCAAATTTCTATGTAAGGTTGCCTAATCCAGCCAATGCTTATCCAAGCTCTTCATACACTTCAGATCCCTATGGAGGGTCCAGTCCCATGAACCTCTATACAACCTCATCACAGTCTGCGGGGTCTTATTTGAATTCTTCCAGTCCCATGAACCCTTATTCAGGATCATTAAGTCAAAATACCCAATATCCACCCTACCAGTGCAATGGGAACATAGCTATGGACAACTGCCCCTCTTACTTGGGCTCCTACCCTTCCCAGCGTCAGCACGTGGACTTGTATAGTTGCCAGAGCCAAGACCATATGTCTAAACTAAGTCTACCGCCCATTCAAACATTATACCAGCATAGGTTTGGGAACAACCAGAGTTTTGGTCCCAAGTACTTGAATTATGGAAACCAAAATATGCAGGTAGACTCCTTCAGTAACTGCACCATTAGACCAACTGTACACCACGTAGGATCTTTTTCCTCTTACTCCACTCACGAGGCCGACGGCCATTTTATGGAGGTTGCCTCAAGGTTAAAATCTAATCTCAGTAATCCGAGCATGGATTATGCCTCCGTGGGTAAAACCAGTGAACATCATCCCGTGCAACCCCCTCCACATTTAGCACACGACTACCATTCTGCTGCAAGTATGTTTAGTGGTCCTCCTAATTCACTGCATCTCCACAATAAGGATAACGAAGTGATTTCACATGCAGTTAATGGTTTGTCTAACATGCTTCCAGGTCAGAACCATGATAGGACTACTCCCCAGGGTGGTTTAGATAAAACTGATGTGCTGAATCCAGAAAAAGCAGAGGATCCCGATGAAGTCTGGTCAGATAGTGAGCAGAGCTTTCTGGATCCAGAAATTGGAGGAGTGGCAGTTGCTCCATCTCATGGGTCCATTCTCATAGAGTGTGCAAAACGTGAGCTCCACGCAACAACTCCCTTAAAAAATCCCAACAGGAACCATCCTACCAGAATATCCCTTGTCTTTTACCAGCACAAGAGTATGAATGAGCCAAAACACGGTCTGGCTCTGTGGGAGGCAAAGATGGCTGAGAAGGCAAGAGAGAAAGAAGAGGAATGTGAAAAGTACGGTCCAGACTATGTGCCTCAGAAATCTTACGGCAAAAAAGCAAAGCGGGAGCCTGCTGAGCCACACGAACCCTCAGAGCCAACGTACTTGCGCTTCATCAAGTCTCTTGCACAAAGGACACTGTCGGTCACCACAGACTCCACAGTAACTACATCTCCATATGCCTTTACACGGGTTACAGGGCCTTACAACCGATATATCTAACTTCACACCTTTGTTGGTTACCTCATTTGAAAAAACACCTTGTCAGTAGGGTAGTTGTTTCGGTTTTGGGGAAGGCAAGGGTGGAGAAGAAAACAGTGTTTTTATGAAACTCGTCAGTGGAAAAAGCCTCAGCACACCAGCAAAAAGAGGTAATCTCACTAGCGCGCTTATTTTCCACTGATTTTTAAGTGGTCACAGATGGCACGTAGGGAACAAGACCAAAGCATCCTATGCAAAAACAAAAACAAAACAAAACAAGTGTTTCACAATTTACATTTGAAAACACTGGCTCCATTACTGAAAGAGATAATCTGCAAATGGATTTTTTTTTTCCTTACAGTTTTGCACATCTGTGGCCACTTTTAATGTCATCAAGTTTGCATAGTCATGGAACAGGAGCAAAAAAAAAAAACCCTAAAAAATAATACTGTAGTATTACAACTGCAGGAATCTTAAAATAACATCTGGTGCTGAATCTATGATGTACTGAAATACTGGAATTATGGCTTTTTATCATGCAGTTTTTACTGTAATCTTACTAGCCTCTTGATTTTATTTAACAAAGTAGATAAGTATAAAACATAATGAATAGACAGCAAAACACTGAAATTGTTTGGATATTCTAAAACCATGGTGCTATCTAAGAGAATGGTGTCTTTATTTTAACAGTCGAACAGTTAAATGCCTTTATAACAAAACGTCGATGATGTAGTCAAATGTTCTTCAGCAACAGGGAGGACCTTTTCATTCATGTATGTATTGAATTTACCTGGTGTTAAAATAAGCTTACTTTTTAACATGTGGGAATTAGAGACCTCTGGATTTTGCTCATCCAGTCAAGTCCTAGAAAAGGACAATAAAGTATATAGAAAGATATTTTTTTTTAAATAGTGTTTCAAAAGCACTTTGTCTACCTAAGCTTGGCAACTTGAACAATGCTAAGGTACTAAGACATTAAAAAAAAAAAAAGAGTTTACTTTGATTTTAAAATACAAAGATAATTTTTTTAAACTAAAAAAAGCTTTTAAATACTTTTGTTTTAGCCGCGCATCTGCTAGTGGGCTACATATCCATTTTTAATACAGTCAGTTATGGTAAAAATGGGGCTTACTGGATATAAGGGAATACTTTAGTACACAAAACACATGTTTTTCTGGTGCTCATCTCACACAGCTATACTGTAAACTGTTTTCTACAATTATTATGACAAGTTCATTGCTCAAATATGTACAGTTTTAAGGAAAGAATTTTATATTAACCACAGGTAATAATTAGCAGCATGTGACAGACTACAACTAGTTAGCTTGGGCTTCTGCTATTTTTAAAGATCTGTATGCTCTTCAAATATTGAATGGCAGATTGCTTTTGTGTGGATAATTATGCACATCGTGGTGTAAGTCATTTCTCGGTGCAAGTGTCCTCTTTTCCAGGAAGATTAAGCAGACCGATGCCTACACAAGATGAATGAAACAGGGTTAGTTCTGTGTGATTCCGTTGATTAAATAGAAAAAAAAAATAGGCAGCTGGCTTGCTGTGGTGGTTTTAAAACATTAATTTCTATTAAAAAAAAAAGCAGGAGAGTTGTATAGTAAATTAAATTGTAAACAAAACTTTTTTTAACGCAATGCTTTAGTATTTTAGTACTGTAAAAATATTAAATCTATATATATTTGGGTTTTGAGCTGAATTCACATCATGGTGCTACTCAGCCTGCTACAAATATATCATAATGTGAGCTAAGAATACATTTAAAGGTTTGAGTGATGTTCCTACTTGTCATATACCTCAACACTAGTTTGGCAATAGGATATTGAACTGAGTGTGAAAGTTTATATATTGTATACCATCTTTTTCCCCCCAATAGCCTTTGAAAAAAACAAACAAAAAAAACCAACAAAAAAAATATCTCTCGATACTTGACATTTTAGCAAGTATAACTTGAACTTCAACTTTTTTTTTTTTTTTGGTTCTAAAACTTCAGGGATATTTCAGCTCATGTTCTCCTATGCCAACGTGTCACCTGTGTGTATGTAAAGCTGTTGTAGGTTAAATATATTATTCTTGGGGTTTTTGTTTTGTTTTGTTTTTCAGGGATTTAATGCTTTTCTTTTGAATCCCTTCTCTAATTTTTCTTGTACATGTATTGATGTAACTAAAACTAATTTTGTAAATTCGTTAGCTCTTTTTATTGTAATGAAAGTGTTTAAGAGATTTAGAATGTTTTGCCTGTTTCAAATGAATAAACAAAAAGAAAGTAGAATGCACTGAGCTGATTAAAGGGAAAAACGTAAGGCAGGGGTTTGGCAAGTGACTGTTTGCTAGAGTTGTTCAAGTCACTCTCTAAACAAGGCTTCTTGGATACTGTAATGAATAAAATAAAATATAAAAAGGTACAGTCTGTACAAGGGCTTCCCTAAACATGCAAACCTCCCATGTCCCAGCTATATCTTGTGCAATATACTGTAAGATTAAGTTCGGTCGAAAGAAATTTTATCTAACAGAATCACAACCTAACTCAAGTAAATCAAAGGAGGCCTTTGGGTTTAATGGTCAAATATTTATTATGGCTATTTTGTTTTTTAATTCTCAGTCTGTGACTTTACCCACTGCATTGAAACAAAAGTTTCGCCTTTTTTAAAAAAAAAATAGAAAGAAATTAATGATGGTTATATGTCAGATTAATTAAATCATTATAAATCTTCATCTTTTGGTGATTTTTTTTTTTTTAAGTCCTATATTATTGATGTAATTCGTAGTAGATGTTTGGTTAATATGCCGTGCACCGTCATTTGCCAAACTGCTGGCAGCAGAAGCGGGAAGCTTGGTTGGTGAATCAGTTTTGTATTGTAAATACCTGAACTGTAATTTTTGGTGTACAGAACCCTGCCTCAGTTGGAACGAATGACAACGCAGACATACAATTGCTTGTATAGGATTATCAGGTTGACTATAGCCATACTTGAAGATGCTTCTGAGTGGTGTCAACTTTACTTGAATGAATTTTTCATCTTGATTGACGCACAGTGGTATAAAGTTCACTTCTAAAGCTAGCGGTTAACTTGTGTAGGAAACTTTAGCAGTTTGACACTAAGGTAATGAACTTCTGTGTGCATTTTCTATGCTTATGTTCTACTTTTTTTTTTTACTTTAGTTTCATTCATTTTCATGCAATGTTTGGTATGTCTATAAAAAGAATCCGAGGATGGTTATAAATACTGTAAGTATTGTAATGTAATGCAGGTTATTTGAAAGCTGTTTATTATTATATCATTCCTGATAACGCTGAGATGTGGGTGTTTTTAATAAAATTTATATTTATTTAATGCACTCTAAGTCTGTCGTGCAGAAACTTGTCTTTCCCTGCCATTTTTAGCAGCTAACAACAAAGCCAGCGCAGTGAAACGTGTCCCCTGGTACCAGCCACAGGCCAAGAGCCCCAGGAGAACAGGCCAACAGTTACAGAGCCGGGGAAACTGCTCACCTGGGGAACTCGGATCTAAAATAGTCATAGGAAACGGAGGGAGCTGCATACTTCAGCAGCTTAGAAACTGAACACATCGACTGATATACCAGGACAACCCAAAGTTTTCAATGAAGTGGGTCCACACATCCCCAGGGGTTTAGCCCACCTCTATCTTTCCCGACCCAAGCAAAATGCATCACTTGGGACTTCAAAACAGGAGATATCTAGATATCACATTTATTCCTAGTTGTGCTTTGACTCTCGCCTCTAATGTGTTAGGACACTATAGCTACTTAGCCCAGGCTACTGCTCAATAAAAATCTGTGTTTACAGTGATGGAGGGAGGCGTTTTTATGGGCAGGAAGAGGGTGTAGAGCATCACAGCTGGTTTCCTACCGGTGTCTGTGGACACAGATGAAACACAAACGCACAGCTGGCAGAGGCAGGACAAAGGGGAGACTCTAGGGGTTCATTGGTTTGTTTGGGGTATTTATCTCTACCCATTTTATGCATTTTTCACTCGGTTTTGCATTACTCCCAAATGGCGAGATGCTCCAACAGATAGTATTTTCACACCAGATGGAGGCTTAGATTGGATGTTGGGGAAAACTTCTTCACCAAAAGGGCTATCAAGCTCAGGAACACCTGCCCAGGGACATGGCTGAGACACTATCCCCAGGGGTATTTAAAAGACGTGCNAATGGCGAGATGCTCCAACAGATAGTATTTTCACACCAGATGGAGGCTTAGATTGGATGTTGGGGAAAACTTCTTCACCAAAAGGGCTATCAAGCTCAGGAACACCTGCCCAGGGACATGGCTGAGACACTATCCCCGGGGGTATTTAAAAGACGTGCAGATGCGGTGCTCAGGGATGTGGTTTAGTGGTGGACTTGACAGCGTTAGGTTTACAGTTGGACTCGATGACTTTAAGAGCCTTTTCCAACATAAATGATTCCATGATTAAGAAAAACCCCAAAATTATAAAGGCCTAAAGCCTCACGTATAATCTAAATCACATGTAATCTAGAAAAAGCAGAAGCAGTAAGAAAGTGTGTCTGAATCAACACCAGGACATACATTCTTGCAGGCTCCAGACAAAAGCTTCTTTTCATGGTCCCTTCTTTTAACTTCAAGGGATATCAGGACTGAATTCTGAAATATTCTCTTCTGTGGGAAAAGACAGAAATTGCCCTCTCCACGGTTGCAAAATGTTTCTGTGACAATTGGTACTTGAAAGCTATTCAAGCCTTCTTTTTTTAAGACCCCGAGTTTGTTGTCAGCCCTGGTTACCCCATCCATCACTGCCAGGCACCTTGGGAAAGCCCCCCTACTCTGTACGTTCGTATAGCTAACTGTCTTGGGGAAGCAGGGATTTAAAACTCAAAAAAACCTGTAGCGTTCACCCCTGGCTCTCCGCGTATTCCCAGATGGGAATGTCTCGAGGCAGGCTAGCACACTGCAGCAGCCAAGGGTTGCTCTTTTCTGTGCACAGGTGCACTTTAACGCATTAGACAGCTGGAACCGACAGATGCACTCGCTTTAACAAGGGTCTATCACCCCTTTAGCCTTCCCCATAAAAAAAATCCCACCATTAGTGAACATTCCCACCGGCCGCCTTAACATAGGTGGCTGTCTCTTCAGTGCCCTTCGACAGATCTCACGTCAGAGGCGCTGCTCACGTTGGCACAACGTGCTCCCAGCTGAGGCCACAGGGAAGTCAAACCACCACTTCTGACCGTGCTTCTCCCACAAACGTGGGCTCCCTGTGAGACAAGGGCAGTTTGCTCGTGTGCCTCGGGTGGCTGTGACCAAGGCACCCCTCCCCATCACTACCCAAACCACAGGCTGCTAGCCCTAATAAATCAGTCATAACCAGGGGTGCCCAGCTGAGCACCCAGCTCAGAGGTAGCTTCTGCCTTGCCTCTCCTCTTCTCTTACCCATCTCTTACTCTATTCCATCATTTTCTGCCTTCGGACATCTCACAGAGAGGACGATACAGCTTTTTTACAGGAATGACCGAGAAGCCCGTGATGACAAGCCAAGCCAGGGTGAGCAAACCCCAGGCAAAATTTAAGAGCAACAGGTGACTGTGCTCAAAGATACAGAGAAGTAGCCAGCATGGAACAGGGGGGAAAAGGAAAAACACTTAAACGAAAGAATTTGTTTCAGAGAAGTAAAGCACCTTACAGAAGAAGGCAGGGATTAAGAAGTGGTAGGTAACGGTGGTTTCTCCACGTGAACATTTTCACCACTACTGTCAAATATGAATTAAGAAATATTTTAAAGACCTCAAATCTTTTCACTCAAGTAAAACTCCAAGGAGGGGAGCAAGACCTTGTATTTCAATGTGAACCCTGTGGTTTACACCAGGCTGCAAAACAGAGCTTATAGGAATGCACGTTCTCTTGCCCGTAGGCCATTCAGAAGAGCACAGCACCGTGCCTGCCAGCAGAGCTGCAAAGCAGGGCTCTCCGTTACTTCTACAGTTGCGTGACAAGCATCACGCCAAACTCGCTGCAGCTTGCTGATAGTCCAGCAGCACCAAGATTTGAATTGGTAGATATCATCATCTCAGCAGTAAATAAATACCCTGCTATTTAACTGACACGGTAACTTTTTTTTTCTGAAAAATGGGCATCTGTCAAATTTCTGTTACACTCAACTATGTTTGCCTAATGCAGGCACAACTAGTAATTTTGAGGCACTCAGTAAATGACCATCTTGTGTCAGAGGACTGAATCTTACCCCAGCCACCCCATGAGTTAGTGTGACAGCTCTCCCTCCATCACCGTGTGAGACATTTCATTTTTCAACTAAGTTTACGTATTAAGTGGGTCCCTTTACTTTGACCTGTAAATGATCCTCCAAGCTGTTTAATTAGGGCAAATACTGTACTGGGAGAGATTCTTGCAGAACATACAGGTCAGTCAGCAACATGTTTTACTTGCTTCACCTCTAATCAGCAAAGGGAATAACTGATACGCATGAAGTTGGCACAGAAAGCACTGCTGATTTAAAGAAAAAAATCCTTCTGTTTACAGGGAATAAAAACCTCGCACTGGGGTAAGAAAGTGAGAGAGAAGGAGGAAAAGGTCTGTTAAAGATTTACTGCTATCTTCTCTACTCTTTCTGATCAACAGAGAAAACTGGGGCTTAAAGCTGTGTGCTTGACTTGTGCATTGCAACACGAGGCGCTGGAGCCCCAGGCAAACACCACACTCATGGCAGCCGCCCTGCAGAGGAGCAGGGTGCCAGGGGCCCCTGTCCGCGCAGGGGAACACAAGGGAGGGATGACCAGATGCCAGGCCACGGGGAAGGGAACTGCATACTTCCTACAACATGGTGTGAAGACACACCCAAGGCCTTTCAGTTTAGAAATCTCCTTACTCTTGACTTCAAAGGGTCGCCCGCCTTCCTTCCAGGTTTGGATCCTGCACCTGGTTCTTTCATACATAGGAACAAGGCACCGCTCTCTCCCCCCAACAATCTTGCCATTAGTGCAGTGGTTTCCATACTCACAACCTTGACGTTCAAACCCTCCTTGCCTGCACAGATTCAGAGCACCTCATCTTACAGGATGTAAAAGGCTTAAAATACTCCGGGGTACACACAGGCATATCACACCACCCGTCTCCTTCCCACACCACAAAAAAATACTTCAAATCATCATATGAAGGAGTCAGGGGAGGGAGAGTCTGCTGTTCCACTTCCTTTTAAGATGGGGTTTAATCCTCAGTGTAAAAACAGCGCCGCTCTCTTGATTCATAACCCAGCAGAAAGATGGCACTCGCTGCTGGAGGAGGCCACGAGAAGGCTTGCAGGTTTTTTTCTTTTACAATTCAGCCAAGCTAATCAAGGTTAACCTGTTTCTCCCACTCAGGATTTGCTTCAACGAGCACATTAAATACTTTGTCTTCATAGTACTTTCCACGAGGAAAACCATCCCAGGGAAAGCACATTTCCTTCTAATGTCATGGCAACATAGCTGTACGCTCCTAAATCACAGCAGAAAAGCCAGCTCCGTGTCTGGCAGGGACAGCTTGGGATTGTGGTTCAGCTTCCTTTTAGCTTCCACTGCATTAGCAACTGGAATGTCATTGGATTTTTCAGGCATAATCATCTTCCTCTTATTTTTCTGCTCCTGTTGTGATTATTTGTAAAAGTGACAGCACCATTATCTTCTTGTATGTAAGCCTTCATACAGACCACTTTGGTAAAGAGATTTAACTGGAGGGGATGGCTTAAAGTGCAGTCTGCTCTGAAAAGGGATGCAGAAAGTGGCATCCTGGGGCTCCCAGACTGCATTTCAATTACTGTTGTAGCTAACGTGCCTGATTCGTAAGGTGGGTGGCTTTCCTCCCC